>WHPZ01580747.1:0-28092 GCA_016617965.1 Macrosiphum rosae
CAGTTTATTTTTATAGTCATTTTAAGTTCAACTTTGGACAAAATTACATAAAAAAAAACCTAGAATAACTATTTTAGTTATTTTGTTGTGATTGTGTAATATTATTTGTGGGTAATTGAAACTTCTAAAGTAGGTACACTATTTTATATCTATGATAGTATCAGGGTTTGTTGTTTATGTATAACGCGTTATAAGTACCTAATGGATATTGTGATATGATTAATTTGGAATTTATTATAGCCTATAGGTACCTATTATAGGTCAATTATTTTTTTAATACTATAGATATGTATATAATATGTCTTATACCTAGACTGACATACCGTTTCCTCTCAGAATCGTTTTTCTTATACTATGATATTATATCATTGAATTCAAATTTAATACTATTCATTATACAGTGACCCACTTATAACCTACTGTACAGCAGAGCACCTTTTTATTTATAATTTCGGTAATTTTTACTCGATTTTGACAGCAAAATGGTCGCTTATAGAGAAATACCACACACTAAATCAGTACATTTTAAATAGAAAAATACAGTAAACTGTTGTTCAATAGCAATACAGCATAATATTATACCTACAGTGCAATGATCATGTCTAAAATAAATATAGGTAAAATCAATGAGGCTGCTTTTAGTTTCAGTTACTAGGTAGCAGATTAGTAAGGTATATCATGTAGGTATATACCACGGACCACGTTCTTAACAACTATATTATGGACCATGGTGTATACAGATTACAGTTTATACGCATGCGTTTGGTATCGATTATCGAAACGAAATGCGAATATGATAGATATTATTAAGTGCTTTAAAACGTTTTTTGTAATTTTCACGGGGTTAGTATCAATGAAAATAAAACTAAAAAAAAATGTCTAATTAATTTTTTTATGGTTTTTAGATCATAAATACATGTTTTTTATGTTCATAGAATTTCTGACTCCAGTTGTAAGTGTAATAAACTCATAATTTTACAGTATCTACATATACCATTCCGGCTAACTATTTAATTATTAATGACACATTTTGCCACATTTTTTATGTTATGTGCAATATAAAATAGTTTAATTTAATAATTATAAATTACTGAATTGGCGTGTAAGATCAGACGTGCAGGATATACATTTTTTATATATATATTTTTTTCTGACTGTACAGCACTAGTATATACGTAATAATATGATATGATGCACATGGGTGTGCATAGGTGTTTACGCATCTTGTAGGTGTCATTTAAGGTTATTTAGATGTTATAGTATTTTATTAGTCTAAAGCAGGGTGCATAATATGTAACATTTTAAAACTACCTATTCTACTACTACCCATTCGTTTTATTTTGTATCTAATGTGTATATACATTATAAACATTATGTAAATATATTTTAATCATCTCACCTCGCTAGCTCGTAGTAGGCGTTGGTTCAGTATAATATAAAGTTGGTATAGGTATATTCATGGATACGTCTCCACGGGGCCGTATTCGATGCTCGAAGTCACTGCAACATATCGATATATAAAACGTAATTTGATTTATATTTATTTAAGTAATCACTATATTCACTTATTGAACTATAATATTATAAGATATTGAGATTTACTTTTCTCCAATGTTTTTTTTTTATATGATTGAAGTAATTTGAACACCATTTACATGAGTTACCTAGTTTATATTATTTTAATCAAATGTATTTTTTACAGGTATTATTTAATGTAGGTTCTGTATTTTTTTTTAGAGAATGCTGGGTTACTACTTGATTATAAGTTATAGTGCTTAAAAGTTAAGTATTTAACTATAAATTATTGGATTCTGAATGTTCCTTCATTGGTGGCTACTACATAAGTAATTTTCGAACTCCACATTTATGATTAGGTCGTCAATTAATACAATTTTGAAAATTCCTACATTCGTTGTCACCATTTCGGTCATTTTCAGACACCGATGGCCAACCGAACTAAAGAAAATAATAAATCCTGTGATCAGCACCGGATGTTCGAATAACTCAATACATGATATATTAATACACAAGTATGAATGCAAGTACCTACCTATACTCGTTTGTGCGGAAAAAAATATCAAAGAGCAATATCTTGGTGTGGACGAGGTGTATCGCAATTTTTTCTTAAGAGACTGGTTACTGCTTAGATTTTGTTTGATCCTTATATATAATTATTTTAATTTCATCCCTTCTACTATTAATGAGAATCGGTTGAGCGAAACGTATTAAGGGATCTCGGCGAGCTCGTAAATATATTACGTACCATAATAATATGTATCACCATTCACCAGCAAAGCATTTGTGTTGTTTCGTAAAATGTCAGTGCGTTTGTGCACACATGTGTATATAGAATAGTATAGTATATTATGTATATTGTATAATATATGTACCTATATTGCATCATTTCACACAGTCACACCCCATATGGTCACATCGAAATTAGCTCTTCTGTGTATTTATTTATTTATTTATTGTATGAAAAACCACAGTAATATAAATTAATTATTAGAAAATTAAAAAAATTAAGGAAACAAATTTTCATTTTCAACATATTAATCTTGAGACCCTTAACAATTAGTGCCCATGTATATAGGATTATTATAATATATGTACTTATATTTTATATAATTAGTAATAGACAATTGTAGTACTTATATTTACACCAAACGATTAATATACAAATTGATAATGCAAAATTAAATACTAATTTCTCTAAAATAACATTAATAAGTGGATAAACTTGAAACTACAAATAATAAATTGGTTATGCTACGAAAATGAGTAATAATAATGTGTGTAATAAAAAAATTATAAATTCGACCTTTGAATAGGTTTCCAATATATTTTTAGTATTTCGTTTTAAATCTTTGGCCGAAGTATACGCATTTTTTTGAGTAGGTCGTATAGGTACTCGTATGTAGACATATCTATAATATTCAAGGCTTCACTGTTTATAATTTCATAATTTGAATAATAGATAACAGGTAAGTATTAACATTTATGTAGGTATACTCCAATAAAATTCTAACGAAACTGCGTTACCTATTAAATATTAATAGCTTATATTATATATTATTATAAGTTCTTTTGTAATGTTTATTTCATCATACAAAACAATGATAAGAAATGCGGATATTGCAGTATTATTCTTATAAAATTTTATGTCTGTTCTTTATCGTTGATTAATTATTTCATTTCAAATTAATTTCCTATTGTCGTGACAGTTACCCATTTTTTTTCTTAGAATACATATATTTTAAAAATAATAGTGAGTAAGTATTAAGTATAGTAAATACTAAGTATAAGTAAGTCCTAGTAAAAATATTTTAAATCCAAATTAATGTTTAATAGACTATTGTGAGGCCACGAAGGCGATATTTGTAGTTAAATAGTTAGTTGTAGTTGTTTACTAAACAAGACCAAATTGTCGAGTTACCTATTTAAGACTCATTTATAGCTTTATAATTTAAATATATTAATGAGATGTCAATTGTGGCAATATGTTAAAAATGTAAACAAAAATAATAATTATTTTAATTTTGGGGGTCTTGGATTATTTCCCCCCTCCTCCCCCACCAAAATACTAATTATACTATACCTAATGCTGGTCTATAATACTATGCCCCCTGACATACTTTGTGCCACTTTGAAAATCAATGTGTGTCCTCTGAATGACAAATGTGTATCAAATATTAATGTGTAAGGTAAGTGGTATTTAAAAAAGCCCACCTCTTTTATATAGGTACCCTCTTTTATACAAATATTTTGGGTTTTACAACTCCCACAGGTTTTTTTTGCTTTAGAAATTATAATCACCTTCAATGTGAGTGTCGTTTCCATTTATATGACTACTAATTACTATTGCTATTTGGTAAAATGTAAGTTTTTTATTAATTATTATGCTAAAAGAATACAATAATAAATAATAGGTAATAACTATAATATGATTTAATATGATTGTACTAATCGTATTCTACCTAATAGATAATATCATTGATTATAATATTATAGTATTTAAACAATGATAATATTTAAAACACTAGTAAGTAATATTTATCATTATCTATAATTACAAATAGGTAGGTATTATTAAATTATTATCATATTCAGGGCTTGCAAATGTTATAATAACACTCTATTTGACAAAAAACGATTGCAATTTGTAAACGTAATTATAATGGAAAGCGATAATCAAAAATAATTAAATAATGCAAAACAAAATATAACAATCAACAAATTATATTATATATCATTAAACAAAACATAACGCAAAACGTAATTTATAGAATATCATTGACCAAAAAATAACGCAAAACAAAATATTTTAAAATCTATTTATTTAAAAGGCCTATTGGTTTCGTAGAAACATTTATTTCAGGCGACAATCTAAGAATTGATTATATTATATTTCGCACCGGGCCATTACCTAGCCTAATTAGTTATTATTTTTAAATTGTATAGGTATATTAACACTATTTTAAATAACGATAAACGCAAAACTTGGATAAAGTTTTAATTCTGTACAACGATAAACACAAATCTTGGATAACGTTTTAATGTCGAATAACGATAAACGCAAAAGTTGAATAACGCTTCAATTCTAAATAACGATAAACTCAAAAATTGCGTAAAGTTTTAATTGTAAAAACATAAAATAGATTTTTTTTTTCAAATGCAAGTCCTGATTATATTTCAAATTTATAACAGTTTTAGCCGTCATACGAGTATATGACGAATAATGAATCGTGAAAATGTAATCTATTTATTAAAAATGATTTTGTACTTATTTACAAATACTACTAGATATGAAAATATTAAATACCCTGATTAAATCAGCAAAATTAAATCAGTAACATAATTTCTTAATAGATTACAGGTATCATTATAGTTGTATAGGTAACCTTCCGGCAAATTAAATTTTTAAAAAAAACAGTACATTGTTACATTATAATGTATTTTATATTAAACATTTTTGTAAGTACTTTTGAGATCTGCTTATAGTAGTATATGAGACCCATAATAGAACCTATAGTATTACCAATAATAATTTCGAAAATTGTATGTAAAATTAAAGAATGACGTTTTTAAGTGTGTTGTGTGTACACCAGTAAACCGATCAGTAACGATTTCAAGAATAAAATCGAAATACATTTATAGTTAAAATAAGTAATAGGATCGGCGCCTGTGAAACATTATTGAAAACGAGTATTTGGTTCACGAGTTTTTGAAGTTGATTACAAAAAAACAATATTGTTATACGACGTGTTTTACCTTTGAAAAACGTTATAAGTAGGTCACACCGACTCCGGTGTCAATATTAACAGGAGTATATTAAACGATAAACATTTTGAGAATCCATTAAAAACATCGGAATGAAAATAACCGCTCTGCTGTACAGTAGATTATGTCGAGTAGCCAGTAGGATATACATTGAGTAAGTCATTGTAATGCGTGCGAGTTAAATTTGAACTCAATTGATAAATTATTGCTTGCGAATAAAACGGTTCTGAGCCTAAAGACAATATTATTAATATGTGCTTACCTATATTTCACCATATATTTTAGATTCTTAATGGAATTATGAATGTATTTTTATATTGGTATTAAATTAATTTATTTTACTATAAGTAATTTTTTATTGACATTTATAGAAAATAAAAAATCAAAGACGGTCTGAGCCAGGAATCTTCAACCCGTGGCTCTTGTCTTTATTTGAGACCGAATACATTTTAAGCAAATTATGCTGTATAACTTTGAAATGTTGAAAACCCCATCCACCAAACAAAGATGGTCCAACTTTTGTTTAACCAAGGTTACCAATCAACTATTTTAATAATAATATTAACATTTTAACAAATGTTTGTATTTTTAGATCTGAGCAATGAATGTATTGATTCTACAAAACAAGCTTATGCTTAAAGGGGAGTTGCAAACATTGTGTCATATATATTTATTCTAATATTTTTTATGTAAATGTATATTGTTTTGCTAAATAAATTATAATAATAATAATAATAACAACGATGTGCGTTTTTCTTTTCAGAATTTTTTCTAGCAGGAAAGAGAATCTATTTGGTAGTTTTGAGGGTCAAAATTAAAATTCTCAGTGATTTTCAAAAGTATCGGGAATTACCAAGAAAAATTTAATGAAAAACGTAAACATTTTTTTATATAACTTAACAAATAATAACCGTAGATGAAGGTTTAAATATTATAAATTTCCACAAAATATTTATATTCGCATTCTCTAAACCTCTTAACATTTACAAAATATATTGAATTTTTTTAACCTGATTATAGACAAGAAAATTTCGATTTTTATTAGTTTTTTTTAATTATTGTCGATAAAATATTTTTCATTCGGTCAAAATTAATTAAATAAATAAATATTTATATACACTGAGGTAAATAAGAATATATGCTATTGACTCTACTATATGTCAATACAAGCCTATTATATTAAACATTATATTTCGATTTATATTGTCGTGTAAGGTTTAGATTTCTAAACACAAAAAACACAGATAAACTATCCCATTTTGCATTATTGTGGCTTAGTTTTCTGTAAATTCGTTAAATAATTTTCCGATATTAACAACATTATTGAGCTGCTGGTTTTCGTATACAATGTACACGATATTTAACTAGATAACCAACTTACCTAAAAGTTTTATCCAACTGTTGGATGTTAAATAGTAATTACTAATTACATATACATGGTTTCCCTCGAGGATTTACCCATTGCGATATCTCATGAGATAATAAATATATCATAAATCTGTTTTTGTTTTATTAGACTCATAGAGACAAGGACTACACATATTTTATATTTTAATTTAATTTGATATTTTGGTAAAGAATGTTAAAAAAATTATTATTTTTATTTTTTTATTTTTAGAACTATTGTACATAGCCATTTTATAGAGTTTATTTTTGTGAAAATGTTGTCTTTTCAATGTTTTATTTCCATTAATCTCATGTTTTTTTTTTTTTTTTTAGTTTATAGGTGAACGGCAAAAAACCGCTTTTCTCAGGGTGGCTAGTCCCCCTCTACCGCTAATGGGTATATCCTATAGACGTATTAATAAATGGACTGGTTGTGGATAGAGAGGTTCGTATACCAACATTATTAGAAAAAGATGGTATACGTCATCTTCAGACGGGCATAAATGAAGTAATCATATATGGAGTAAAAAAAATTGTAATACATTCATAACATTGTTTTTAAAAATGTTTCCACCTCCAAATTTTCCTTATTATTTCTTGATATCTAAATTTTTTTCTGTTATGATCCTCTTACTATACTCTCTATCTCTTTCATATACATATATAACATATTTGATCTCTTTCTAACGTTGGTCTGACGGTGACATAGACGGGGTTATGGGAGGCGCAGTCAATTTATTAATATGTCTATGGTATATCTTCAAGGGACACCATGTATAAAGGTTTGGTCAGGTGGTAGAAAGCATTAAATTGTATAGGCTTTAGGAAAAAAGTTTTTGAATTTTCAAGTATAGGTATTAGGATAATTCTATTTTGTAATGCTGTATTTTATTTAATCATGTATAGGTACTTAAAAAACCAGCGGAGAACCATTACGCTCAAAGTGATAATTTTTCTTTATTACTCGGTTAGTCGTCTGTGTTTATCAATTATTCGGTTTGCCTTTTAAATGCACCCGAGTGCGTCAAAACAAATAATATCTTATCGAGTAATCATTTTGACATTGTGTATGTGCATAAAAGCCCGTAAAATACAGACGATATTAGGTATTATAATATTATTATATAAGCATACGACCTGTTCGTAGAATTCGAATTGCGTACGTCGCACATTATAGTTGTTACATAACTACACCACAAAGTTATGTGTCTCGGCGCTGCAGGGGTAGGTACACGTGATGTTATCATTGTCTTTGAATTGTGCCGATTCGCAAGTAGCAAGCGAACCGTGAGCACCTGCAGAACATACATTCAGTACATCACACACATTTCATCCCTAAATATTATTAACGGGACGAGTATAAAGGATGAGCCTAACGAAGCGAGAAAATTGTGAATATTGGGCCCAATACATCTAAACATCTAATACATCAAAGTACATATTTTAAACTGTAACTGATGAGTTTTTGTATGCAACAGGCACGTACACAGAGGGGTGTTTTGGGTGTTCAAATACCCCCCGAAAAATTTGCTTCTTGTTTCGTTATTTACTTATTCTATTTTTATGTTAATTGTCATATTATACTTTCATAGAAAGGTATAGGTAATAATATTACATTGTGTTTGTGAAAAACAGGCTAAAGCAAAATAAAAATTTAATACTAACAAATTAAAATAAGTTATAATATAATTTGAACTAAAATAAAAATACTTAAACAGGATTTATAAATAAAATAAAACTAAAATATTATTACAAGACACAACATAATAAACCGGCCGCGGACAACTTTTTTTTTGTTTGTATTGATAATAATATATACTATATAGTATTGGTTCATAAAATATAAAACTCAATTACTATTTTTCTTTTAATTATGTACTTTCGTCGTTTCGTATATTGGCACCATTATTAAAATACGTATGATATCTTAATTTATATTTTATACTTATAACGTTGTTTGTACCATTGTATAGCCACATAATATTCTTGTAGATACTATAAATTACTAAGTGTACGCCGTGCAAACGTTTTCAAGTTGCGCTTACCTACATATTATTATACCTACCTTTTTTTATTTGTGATATTATTAAAAAAAAAAAGTTCAAAAGTACAAATAACACAAGTCCGGACACGGTATGGACTACAAGCAGTACAAACTGGGAACTTGTGACCCGTGCTATACGCGCCGCAACTATACATAATATTATACATATATGATATAGGTACGTGCACGTCGTTTACCTATACACAATTACATGGCACGTACTGCATGTCGGCATATGCCATACAGCCAATACGCACACGTTTATTACATATAGGTACAAAAAATAATATACATAATATGAATGTACAAACACAAAAACAAACACGCGCACACGTGGACCACGACATGCAGTACCTATATAGGTACGACACATACCTACCTAATACATTATAATATTCAGCATAGGTATAGTATATTGTAATATAAACTAAAATTCTCGCTGCAATATAATATAAGGCTACTGCGCAGTGAACAATGGTAATTTGCAATATAACATGTTGTACAGGTTTGTGTTTGTACATATTGTTCAGAGGGGTGTTTTAGGAGTTTTGTCATCGGTGCATGCAGCCGGATATATATGGCGCACTATATATGTAGGTGAGATCCGCAGTATAACGGCAATGTCTCGACGATTCTTAGGTCTTCGCCAACAGACACACCGGTAAATAATAAATATCTATCTTAGTGCAGGGTGTACATCATACATTTTAAAATTTTGTATAAATTAAAGTATTTCCAACTAGAAACGAAGTTGAAGTCAACTAAATAAGGACTATAGATGCAGTTATAGTTCCGCTTAATGTGATCTTGGTTTATATTTTATATAATCAATTATTTTTAGGCATTGGAATCAAAAATAAAAAGGTAAACCAAATCATATATTTGACATTTGTATAATATTAAATTGACCTTGTATAGAATCACTGTTGTGTACCTCATAGAATATACACTTATCACTTGTATGTGTATTGTTAAGAAGTAAAGTAGACGTTGTTAAGTTTGTTTACTATAATGAGTAGTGACTAGTGACCACAGTATATATAAAGACCATAGTACCTAAATCATACCATTAAGGCAATGTGTACATAAGCGATAAAATATTTTACTTACCACATAATAATATAAATAGTATAATAAACAACGTTATTATGGCTTAGGATTATTAATATTATTATTATCCCATGCAAAATTTAGATTTTGGTCCATTTCAACTCCCTAATATCAAAATTATTCAAAATCCTTTCTCATTTCAAATCGCTAGCAATCATATTTTAGGCTGTGTGTAATGTGTGTTGGTTATGAATAAGTCAGTAATGAGTCAGGACTTCTTCTTCTATATATACAGATATGGTATAAGTATAACAGATTTAAGGTGGAGGGGGCCAAAGGAGCCATTCCATCCCTGGAAATTATTAACTGATTAAAACCTAGAACTGCGTAGAACTAGTACTTTTTAACTGGTCTGAGTTTTATATCAATATCACTAATATAAGATTAGGTAAGTACCTAATTTTATTTTTCCGTGGGTTGAATTATATCCTGCGGCCGCGTACTTTACACATTATAGAATATAGTATATTATAAAACATAAAAATTACAATTACAGTAAAGAAAATATTTGCCATGCATATTATAATACAGTGATATCCCTTTTTTAAATTATACTAAAGACTAACTATGACCAATTGTCTTGATAAAATAGTCAAATTTAAAATCCCCAGTTTTCCAGTTTTCCAAAATGGTCCCATATGCCATAATATATATTATTTCTATTTAGTAATATAATAAATAAACTGTACGTTTATCACTTTATGGATAATTGATTTTGTTAAGTAAAATATGTAAGCCACGGACATTTCAACAAAAAATGAATCTTCGAAAATTGTTTGTTATCAATGAATCTTTTTTATATTTAAAGAAAAAAAAATATAAAACACTCAGAAATTTAATAGACAATAAGTATAGGTACATAAAGTATCATACATTTTGAATTAATAACAATTTTATTTCATACAATATTGCATAATTTATGTTTAAACTATACCAATTAGTAATGACACCACTTAAAGAATGGTCAGATCAACTTTAATCAAATATAGATAATGGAATACCACACTAAAAATTATTGAAAATAATAATTGTTTTAAAGACAGACAAAGGAAAAAAATCACAAATCATTGTAACGTCGATAAATTTATCGCTTCGTTTAGATTTTAGAATCTAAAATATATTAAAATATCTTGAAATACCTAAACATATATACGTATGTAGTGCCTACTATAGGTAGGGTTCTGAATTTGAAATATTTCAATGAAATGATGAAAAATATTATTTTCTTTGATTTATTATTTCATATTTCTATATTCTATATTATGTAGTTATGAAAAATATTCCTGGCATTATTTTGAGAGTAAAAACATTTTTTATACGAGTTTTAAAATATTACTGTATTCAGACTGTCGCCGATACAAAAGTTAATGGTTTGAAATAAAGTTGAAGTCAATTTCAACAGTGAATGAAATAATAGTGTATTTTCAGTAATTATAAAGTGTACAAAAGTCGTATATGACTGAATGATGTGAAGGTGCTCTGGGCTCTTTTATTTAATTCTTAGATCATATTTTGTATATTGTAAAAAGTCACGTCTCACGACTATTAAGAGTGGTTTATGTCTATACATTGTGAATTTGTGAATATAATATTATAATATAATTATAATATAGTATAATATAATATGCATTCACAGATCCAGGGCTCTCAACAATATGTTATTATGTTGAGTTGGTTTATGAGGTTGTCACTTAAGAGTTAAAAGGCAATGTTTAAATTTGTTATATTATAGATTTGATATATTTATATGTAAATGTATTACATATTTTCTCTGTTTCATACAATAAACCAACTTTTAAAAATATTCACTTGGAAGTTGACGATTATAAAATTTAGATATAATAAAATTTTTATTTTTCACAGAAATAAATTTCATGAAATTTTAAAACCCTAACTATAGGTTTAGATATATATTTCACCAGTCACAATTGTTTCCCATTTTATATAACGTATTATGTTCTCTTAGTTCTATAATATTATCTTTCGTATTTTGACTTGGCAGCAGGGTTGCCACCCGTATTTCTCGGGATAGTCCTGTTTTCGACAAATCTGTCCCGCGTCCAGTCTTAATAACCAACATGACGCAATATGTGAGACGCAATATTTGAGTATTTCTATAAATAATACACAAAAATGAATTAATTATATTATTATCTTATATCAAATTTGTTTATAGGTACATAAATGTAATACCTAAATATATAAATAAGAAACCAAAAGTATAATACTTTAAAAGTAAGAGGCTTTGTTTAAATTGTTAATATGTTAATCCATTTGAACTTTTTTTAGGCATACTTAAATTTGTACACCAAAATTATTTGCATTCATAATAAAAAAAGAGCCATATTTATATTATATATTATTTCATTAGAGTGCTTATAAAGTAAACTTAATGATATCAACAAAGAAATGTGTGTCTCGTATTTTTGACACTGAAAGGTTTAAGGTGGGAACCCTGAAGTGGGCAGAGAGCCGCAGAATAAGCAACCATATTATAAAAACTGGATGCATAGGATATTTTATTTTATATTATATTCTACAACTGAATGCCGGTGGGTATTATTTGTCGGTCATCCGAGAAGGTACAAGGAATTTCAAAAGGTACCTAATTCAGGGAAAAAAAAATAATCTTTTGACAACGATCTTTGCAGTTCGAATAGGAATGTATACCACCCACCATGCACACACACCCCATCGACCTCTGTCATTTTAAAGATAAACTCAAGTTTATCCCCCTATATACAAACATATATAACAGTACCCCTGACCGTTCTTTTATTGAAATTCTTATTTTCGATCAACTGAATCGGAATAGTGAATTATACAGTTGTATAAAATGCTAAAATATATTATATACAAAAAAATTCCTATAAATAAATGTGATAAATTGTGTGCGTGCAAGGGTAATTGGTTGTCACAGCCAGAGTTATCAAGCCTCGGTAATGGACTATGGAATATGGGACCATGAACTATGAGTCATGAGACGACGATTTGGATAGATAATGGACTACATAATTATGTGTACACTGAGATAAATAAGAATAATATACTTTTCTATATGTCAGAGCAAGTTTATTATATTATATAAAAACATATTATTTCAATTAGTATAATCGTCTTAGGTTTGGGTTTCTTAATTCAAAACACAGATAAAAAAGTACTTGTACATTTTCTGTCCATTCCTTGAATAATTTGGCGAACATTTTAAGTATCTATGGTTGTTTATTGATGACTTACAAAAAAAAAAATTAACTTTATAAAATACTAGTTATGCGTAAAATGCTCGTTTTTTCTATATTGTTTTTTGATGACATTGTTTTTTCTTTTTCCAGATTAATATGAAAAGTAATAAGAATCTTTTCTTCTAAAAACCTAAAGTACCAACTAGATCCAATTTGCTACCCTTCCTAAAAGTAGGTCCTCAAATTTGTCGAAGCATTTTTACTGATCCAATAGTAAAAGTTGATGACGGACAAATAAATACTATAAAAAAAAAACTTATCATCTTAAAACCTTCACATGCATCTCCTCTGCTTAGAATCTAAAATCACTAAGTGGATTATTGATTTAATTTCGTTTTCATAATTTGTATTATTGACTAGTAATAATTATCTATTATTTGACGTTATAATTTTATAATTTTTTTAGTCATATTATATTTAATTAGTTCGTTATTTATATTTCTTGGTAAGCTTTTTTGCCAAAGCAATAGGGGTATAAATATCAGACAGTTAAAAAAATATATTTGTGAGGTAAAATAACAATTTATCATAACATATTCAACCGTTAAAAACAATGAACTGGAAAGCCCATTAAAAAGTTGATAAAACATTACTGTCCAATGAATAAAGACATGAAAATTTGAAATTATTGAGAATTGAAGCATTTTTACCACTCCTACCTATAGTAAACAAATATTCAAGTAAGAAACGTATAGTATAATATATGATATTTATACTTATATGAATATTGAATATGGTACACCACAACACAATTAATAATACAATATAAATTATTATACACGTTTGTATTTTGTTTATTAATTTATTATTCTTTATTAGTCTTATTGTAGTTATATTGTATACTATAATTTTGATACAAAAGACTGGTATTTAACGATTATAATGCTAAAATATTTGTAATTATTAGTTCTATTCACCGTATAAAAAAATAAATCTACAAAATTGATTTTGGTTTTTGGTGTAACACTAAAACAAATGAACGTATATACATGGAATTTTGACTATTGAATATTAGCATAATATAATATTTAATATGATATTAGCATTTTCTATACACCTTTACATTTTTTTTTATCTTATTTTGAGCTGTTAACGAATATTTTCAAGTTCCATTTTTTTAAATTTTTTTTTTATATAAATATCAATTACATTTTATTTGTTGGTTAAAAAAGCTTGACAATTTAATAGAAGGCTCCTAGTATATTGTTTCAAAGGCAGATGAATAAAATTAAAAATTCATAGCCACAATTTTTTTTTATAAGCATTTAAAGTTTACATATTGACAAAATAAGTAAAAATGACGAAAATTTACTAATTAGTTAGAAATTCATAAAAACTTTTCTTTTTAAATCTAAGATTTTAAAATGTAATACAAGATTCTTCATAAGTTTGTCTACCTTTATCAAAACAAAATGTCTACAAGAAAATCAAATTAAATTTTTATGAACGTCTGAAACTCATATTATTACAACATTTGATATTTACTTGATTTCTCGTGTAACAATTTTCTTATTTTCTTGTAATAAAAAAACGAATGACTGGAGCTAATTGAAAATTTCACTGAATGAAAATTGTCATTTTCTATACACCATAAAATTTTGAAAATATTTTGACTCTTTTTAAGATGTTTACGGACTTTGTCAGTTTTCAATTTTTTTAGTTTTTTTTTTCTATAAATATCAATAAAATTTTATTTGTAGGGTAAAAAAGCGTGAAAATGTAACGCAAGGCTCCTGATATATTGTTATAATAGCAGTTAAAAAATATTAAAAATACATAGGCACAATTTTTTTTATAAGCATTTAAAGTTTGAACTTTGACAAAATTTAATAATTATTTTGTATTTAAAAATTTGTAAAATGTTCAAATTTTATAGCTAAGGATTGAAATTTTAAAACAAGGTAAATAGGTTATATATAAATTACTTTATTCACCTTAATATCATAAAATATACTTAGTCATATAATTGGCTGACTGACCAGTGACCGTTTTCGCTTAGAATCGTTTTTCTTATCGTTGAATCGTTGAATACAAATTTAATACCATCCATTACAGCGACCTACTGTACAGTGACATCCACTTACTCACCTTTTTGTTATTTGTGTCTGTCATCATCTTTGAGGACAGTAAAAATGCTTAGATTTTCGCCAACAGCATATTTTCTGATAGGAAAGTGAATCTAATTGGTACGTTGATGGAGAGGGGGTGTCAAAAGTAAATAACTCTCAGTAGTTTTCAAAATCACAGGGAAAAATAAAAAATTTTACGCATTTTAAAAGTATTTTAGTTGGCTTGTTTATGGCTGTCAACAGACATTTTCGGTTTCTAATTTTTTTAGTTTTTTTATAAATATCATTAAAATGTTATTCGTTGAGTCAAAAAGCTTGAAAATGTAATACAAAGCTTCTAATATATTGTTACAATGATAGTTTAAAAATATTGATAACACATGGTCAACATTTTTTTAATTTAATACAAGGCTCCTGATACATTGTTAAAAATACATACGATGTTACGGGAGTGGAATTGCCTTTGTGCGTAATTGATCACATATTTGTCATAGGCCCCGCTAAAAGATTTTCGCAAATTGTAGGGACGGCCCGATTATAAATACAACTACCATTGAGTGTACATTTTGTAAATACTGTATTTATAATCAATGATAGTATAGGCACGGGTACGTATAAATATTTGTGTAAAAACCTAGTATACGTCCATAAATTTGTCGTAGGTACATATTGCATTGTAAACCGTAATAGACAATATTTTAATATAGTAATGCTCCAATGTACATATTACATATAAGCCAACTATTATATTGGCGATAGTTGAATTAATATTATTAAGACATCGAAGACTCAAAGTGCATTAGATACTATGGCCATTGGTCACTACTGGTCAGCCTTCTAAGGCAAATTCATTATTTGTTATTGTTGATCATTTACCATTGTGCCCATATCAATTATACAATTATTTAATTTGCTATTTCTGAAATTCTGTGATTCTGCTACTATTATGATTTAAGTTACAAATTTATTAGCAATTTACAGCCTTCAAAATGTTATGTTATTTATTCAAAAAACCCCTATATTATACATAGGTATTAATTCTTAATCGTGAAGGTGAAATCGACGTCCAAGATACAGCGCGAACACTGGATAGGTACCAAATTAATTTAGTGGCTTCGTAGATAATTATTAATTGAACATATCATTACTTTATTTAGAGATTTAATAATTTTTAACTTATAAGTCTAACCTTCTAATGTAGGGTATGACACTTCGGAGTTCGAGATGTTAAAATTCTTAAATTAGAAATTATCATATTGTACTACTAGAAATAATCATCAGAAGAAACATGAAATTATTTTTCCTTTTAAGAATATTATATAATATTTATATATTAATTTAATTTAATTTCTGAATGTTGCTTTAGTAGTCAATCAATCATATAGGTACATTTTTATCATCGTTGACTCATAAGAAACCTATCATTTACAATATTTGTAAAATTTAAAAATAAGTCTAACATTAGAAAATTGTTTTTGTATTTTTAATTACATAAGCATGCAGGCTTAGTTAGAATTATAATATATAAATACATAGTATACCATTATACCTATTAATATTTATCAGTTTTACTTGGTTTTCACAACTCAAAACTATGTAGGTGCCTACCTCATTATCTGTACTCTTGTTAATTGGCAATAAAATAATCAGAAATACTATTAGATATAGATAGGTATGACAAATTAGCTAATATTAACATTTACTTCTCATATACATACTCAATACAATTTGTATATAACTTGTATAATACAGTAATTTGAGAAAATTGAAATTATTATTACCTGACGTCAGACTCAGACTCAGACGCAAAAATAAAATAAAACATAGGTTATTGTAAAATCAATACATACATTGCTCTGTTCAGCAGAAGCATCATTTCCATTTTTTTTTTTTTAATACTCATATTTGTATGAATGCCATAACCCTGCCCGGAATTTATCTATTTTCCAGGCAAACCGATTTAAGAAGTGGGCCAAATTCCCAAACCACAATAATATTGGATTTTAAACACGCAAATGTATAGGTACATTGCGTGGTCCAAATTACTGCTGCTCAGAATCTAAAAGTGAAAACCTAAAACAATTATTATTAAAACTATTTTTTTTTTAAACAACTTATTTATTTTAAAAATTGCACATATAAATAAATACAAATATTATTAAAATATGTGTTTTTTAAAAAAATTGTTATTAATAATATTAAATTTCCTGTTGAGGTACTGTTGAAATAATTCAAGCAGTATTTTTAACTAATTGTTAATTCATCGTAAAGTTTTATTCTATCACTAAAAAATACTTAGAGGTTTCAAAGTTATGGCAAGAATAAATACTATAAATAATATGCATTACAATACGCATATACCTACGTAGATCTTTTTTTCAGCAGATATATTTTCTGTTCAAAATTATAACCCGATACTTTTTACACAAATATTTTTAGATAATTCGTACAATCATTGAATTCAGATGTACTATAAGTCAACTATAAACACTAAGCTCTGAACGCTTTCACGTTAAGCTAATTAATAATTGTATTTTGTACTTGGAAAGTTTTGCGTTACTTTGCATTATTTTTGAACTTGTATTTATTTTAGATTCTGAGTGAAACGATGAATGTATTGATTTTACAATGGTGTATATTTTTTTTTTATTATTTTTTTTTTTTTTTTTGGGGGGGGGTCTGTGTATAAGTAGTCGAAATAATGCTTCGATTTTCAACTTCAGTATCTTGTTCGATTGGAAAGTGAATATCGTTAGTGCATTGGGGAGGTCAAAATTAAAATTCCCAATAATTTTTAAAAGCACCAAGAAAATCAAAAGAAATTTAAGGAAAAACGGGAATTTTTACGCAAAATCGATTTTTCACAAAATTGAATTTGGTTTTTGGTGTAACTTTAAAACAAATGACCGTGGATACATGAAATTTTCACTAGTTGTTTATATTTGCATTTTCTATACACGATAACATTTTCAAATTATTTTGATTTATTTTGAACTGTTTAGGGATATTTTATTTGTTGGTTAAAAAAACTTGAAAATTTAATAGAAGGCTCCTGTATATTGTTTCAAAACAGATGAAAAATATTAAAAATCCTTTATATAAGATTCTTTATAAGATTATCTACGTTTATCAACAAAAAAAATTTCTACAAGAAAGTCAAATTAAATTTTTATGAGCATTTGAAATTAAAATTTTTACAACATTGGATATTCACTCGATTTCTCATATAGCGATTTCTTTATTTTGTTGTAATTCAAAAACAAATAACTGTAGATACATGAAAATTTCACTAAATATTTTCTATACACTATAAGATTTTGAAAATATTTTGACTCTTTTTGAGCTGTTTACGGACATTTACAGCTTTCAATTTTTTTTAGTTTTTTTTTCTATAAATATTAATTAAGTTTTATGTGTTGCGCCAAAAAGTGTAAAAATTTAATACAAGGCTCCTGATATATTGTTACAATATCAGTTGAAAAATATTAAAAATACAAAGGCAAAATTTTTTTTTATAAGCATTTAAAGATCAAATTTCGACAAAATTTTATAAATTAATTTTACGCCAAATCTGTTTTCGAGAAAATCGATTTTAGTTTGGTATACCTCTAAAACAAATGAATGTATATACACTAAATTTTCATTAGTTGTTTATATTTGCATTTTCTATACACTATAACATTTTCAAAATATTATGATTTGTTTTGAATTGTATTTAAATACACGAAAATAAGCAAACTATTTTGAGTTAAAAATTTTTCTTTTTAAATCTAAGATTTTAAAATGTAATACAAGCTTCCTCATAAGTTTGTCAAAAAAAGAAAATTCTATAAGAAAGCCAAATTAAATTTTTATGAGCGTTTGAAATTCAAATTTTTACAACATTGGATATTCATTTGATTTCTCATGTAATGATTTCCTTATTTTGTTGTAATTCAAAAACGAATAACTGATGATACATGAAATTTTTACTGACTGTTTATATTAGCATTTTCTATACACCTTACAGTTTTGAAAATATTTTGACTCTTTTTGAGCTGTTTACGGACATTTTCAGTTTTCAATTTTTTTATTTTTTTTTCTATAAATATCAATACATTTTTATGTGCTGGGCTAAAAAGTGTAGAAATTTAATACAAAACTCCTGATATATTGTTACAATATTAGTTGAAAACTATTAAAATTACATAAGCACAGTTTATTTTTATAGTCATTTTAATTTCAAATTTGGACGAGATTACATAATAAAAAACCTAGAATAACTATTTTAGTTATTTTGTTCTGATTGTATAATATCATTCGTGGGTACTTGAAACTTCTAAAGTACCCTATTATATATCTATGATAGTATCAGGGTTTGTTGTTGATGTATAACGCGTTATAAGTACCTAATGGATATTGTGATATGATTAATTTGGAATTAATTATAGGTACCTATTATTGGTCAATTTTTTTTTAATACCATAGATATGTATATAATATGTCTTATACCTAATCTGACATACCGTCTCCGCTCAGAATCGCTCCTCTTATGCATTGATAATATATCATTGAATTCAAATTTAATACCATCCATTATACAATGACTAACTTGTAACCTACTGTACAGCAGAGCACTTTTTTGTATTTTTAACTATATACTAATTTACTATAGTAATTTCCCACACACTCACATTACCTATTATGATTGAATTTCTTTACGACGAAAGGAGATTAAATGATTATTTTGAACTTTGTTTTTCTAACTTTGTTTTTCTAGGACTATATATAGGTCCCTTGCCCCAATAACTACCAAGTCCTAGTTACGTGCATGCCGCACACAACCAGTGACCCGTTCGTGATAAATGATATTTATTATTCATTTTTCGACCGTTGAAGCTGTACGAAAAAGTCTCGTACCGGAGGCCGGAGACAACTTTATCATTCATTTTTCATTTACTAATGAATAGGTAATTACTGCGCGAGCTTAGTCTTGTGAGTCATGGCTTGCATAAACCCATAATGATTAGTAATAATAAGTAATAAGTGATAACTCAGATGACTGATCAGTGATCAATAATAATCGACAGACGGACGATATTTTAATTAACTCGATGTTAGATAATATTAGTATATTACTATTGTTGTTGAAATTACTGACGGACCACGGGAGGGCAACGGTGATAACGACGTTTGTTAGGTACCTATTTATTATAATATTGTATAGTATATTTTAGGTAAATTATCAATACAATATTATATTATAAACTATTCAAAATTGTCCGACTTCCCGAGATTGTGGCGGTGCGGTGTAACTGTGATTGTATAGTGGCTAACGAGAAGAGAGGCGAATGCGTGTAGCTTTGACACACACACATACGACACACACACACACACGACACACACACACACACACACACACACACACACACACACACACACACATACATACACATGCGCACGCACATGTGGTAAGAATACAGTGTGCGATAGGGCACTATAATATTATAATGGGTACCGTCGAGCCGACGCCAACCGCCGAAAAACGAAGGAAACGCTAAGCCTGGATAATATACATAGATACCTATTACTATACGAAATACAACAATATTTATTACGGAGGTAGAATGCAGGGAATATTCAACCGGTTTTCGTGTGTGTATAATATAATGCGTTGGAACCACACACGTGTTTTTCGTAATATTATTAGTTTTTTTTCGTTTCGTTCTCTTTTCGTTTATTTTTATGGCCCTGCGTGAGACGTAAAGAATCATCCTCCCTCGCTTTCCCGCGTCAGATACAGACCTACCATTACAGTGGATACAATTCGTGGAATCGTCAAGGGTCGTCCGAACAATGGTTTTTATAATATTATTTCGTCTTTCCAAAAATCTCTCTCCCCCGCCACCATCCCGTCACTGCGGTGTACAGTATTGTTATTGCTTCGACGTGTTCCCGTCGCGCGCCGCTGCCGACGTACACCGTAGCGCTTCTCTCCCACACGATCGTTCGCCGCTTTGCTCCCTCTTTGTACCGCACGACCGTTTTCTCCATCGTGTGTTCTCTCTCTCAATCGTTCGTCCTCTCGCTCGCTCACACTCGCTCACCAACACCGACTCTCACGCGCTCTCTGTCTCTCTCCCTCATTGTTTACACTCCAACCGATGAACCGCGCGCCACCAGACCACGATGACGACCGGCGTCTAGTGTAACACGGCAATTCATACGTTGCTATCGTGCGGATACTGCTACTGTTCCGCCAATTCCTGGCCTATCGATTTCGTTCCGGAGTTTTGCGGACTTTCCTGCATCCTGTCGGCACACTACCGCGATTGTTGTTATTATTGACGACAACAACACAACCATAACAGAAATCCACGTCGAGAGCACGGGATTCAGGTGAGCAACTGATTATAGTACCTACCTATATATTATTATAATTTATAATGCGCCTGTACAGATCTAGTATGGTAATTTTTTCTCGATCACTTCACACGTGTAATTAGGTATCACCTAATTATTAATTGATACTCATTTTCAACTATTTGCATTAATTTTACTTCCGTGTGATTATTGTTAGGTAGATAGGCAACAGCCAACAGGTAACATGTTGTTTTTTTTTATCGTCGGCGCTTTTGCGGTCTCACCACATTTTTACGCTATACCTACCATTGACTGTATTATGATCATTAATATTATAATACTTTTAAATCGTATAACTCATAATTATTAATAATCTCACTAAAACCGATTTTTTCTTGGAATATCTTTTGCTGGCCTGTATCGAAGTATAAATATTTTTTGTATTGTTTGATATACATATAAACAAATTAACGGAAAACACACCTGGTGGTAGACATTGTCTTCAGCGTTGTGGTGAACAATATTTATTATAAACCATCATATATTTCAACACCTGCCCACTCTAAATCCCCTTAATATAATATATAATATTATTATGTGACTGTAAATATTTTACTTTTATATCATGTCATTGCTTACCATAATGTATCAAACCATTCCACCCCCCCCCCCGCANCCTCCTAGGCGTCATAAAACCCCATTCACCACACCACTGCTCGTTTCACTTCACTCACCTTGGTGTAGGATAGTTGTGTATTAATGTAATATTATTTTAAATTTGATTGCAAAGACGATTAAGATTTTAAATATTATATCTGTTTTTAAGGAGTTTAATATAGGCAATATAAAGTGTACTTGTGTAGTGGTTGTGCGTATAGTAAATTATAATCAGTGTGCATACTAATATGTGAACATAAAATATAAATTATAATATAAAGGAAAAATTCTAACTTCTACAAGCGCATGACGAGATGAATGTGAGAATGTATTTTTCTGTTAAAAGTATTATATACCTATTTATTGTCCACCATACAGGTTGATTAATTGTACAAAACTTCCAAAATCTACTTTATTTTTTTTAGTTTAATGTCCTCAATTTTGGTCTAAAAATGCATGTTTTATGAGGATAGGAATTCTGTATACATCTAAATTCTATCTCTAATTTAATGATTATTATACCTATATATTATTAAATAGGAAATTAAATATTGATTATATATTTTAAACTTTATTTTACAAATATACAATTTAAATACTTATATGACTTATTTCAGTTCTAAAAAGTAAAATTAAAAATAGGTAGTACCTATAAATTACATAATTTCTTTTTAAATTATTACTTATCTGTGACATTTTGTAATATTCTTTTACATTATTTAAAATACAATTAATTATTTTATTCTAGAAATCATCAATATGGAAGAAGATTGGGAAAATGTACCTAGAGTAAATACAACATGTGAACGTTTAGACCAAAATGAAACTGGTCATACCGTTAATGATACATATACTCGTTGGGATGCTGATGATCACTGCGAATGGGATTTAGCTAAGAGCGGCAGTGATAAATCTAATGCGTGCAAAAACTATACAAATTTGGATCCAATTAATAACAATGGTCATACTGATGATGATAAAATAATCGATAAACATTGTGATAATATTCAAATTGATGGGACTGATTCCGACTGGAATCATACAAAATCTGAAGCTGATTATCAAACTGGTACAACTGATCTTGAATCTGGTGAATCTTGGGGAAATCAAAATTCAAGCGAGCAAGTAACTTATAGTACAGATACTGGAAATTTTTCAGAACACAATAGTCGCTTCGATCAAAGTAGCCATAATTATGAAAAATATCAAAGTAACGGATATCATAAAAGTGGTAATGGTTACCAGCAAGGTACACGGTTTGCCAAAAATCCAAATAAAAATAGCTATAATGATAAAGGCAATGGTAAATATGAAAAGCCCGTCGTGCAAAAATCAACTTATATTCCTCCCGATTTTGAGGAAAATGATAACTTAACGATTGAAGCAGGATTAAACTTTGAAAAATATGATAAAATTGAAGTAACAGTAAGTGGAATGGATGTACCCAAACACATAACATCATTTAAAGAGTCTGGGCTACGTGAAATATTATTAAGCAACTTGACCAAATGTAATTATAGTATTCCAACTCCAATACAGAAATATGCTATACCAATCATTATGAATGGAAAAGATATGATAGCTAGTGCTCAAACTGGTTCCGGAAAAACTGTAAGTAAAAAGTTATTTAAATGCTTTTATTATTGGAGGCAGAGTTTCAATTGATTTTTGATTTTCAGGCAGCTTTTGTTTTACCAATTTTAAACAGTTTAATCAGTGAACCATCTGAAATAGTTGTTGATTACAATCATTGTGAGCCACAAGGTTTAATTCTGTCTCCTACCAGAGAACTTGCTATACAAATATGTGAAGTTGCAACTAAATTGAGCAGAGGTACTTCAATTCGATGTGAACTCCTTTATGGCGGAACAGCAACTTATCATCAAAAAGAAAAAATTCTGGTAAAATCAATAGTAATTTTATCAAGAAATATATAATTAAATAGTTTGTTTTTTTAGAGAGGTGTTCATATAATTGTGGCTACTCCGGGACGTTTAATTGATTTTGTGAATCGAGGTTTAATTACTTTTTCATCTTTGCGATTTTTTGTACTGGATGAGGCTGATCGTATGTTGGATATGGGTTTCTCACTTGATATTGAACGCATATTGAGTGATAATACTATGGTGTCGTCGGTAAATATTTCAATTTTTATTTAAGTATAGGTATCTAATGATACTAGACTAATATTAACTTCTTTTAAATATATTGTATGTATTCCGGTATACTACAAAATTTTAAGATTTTTAATCTTGCTTATTTTTTTACTTTGACATAACTGTTATTAACTATTATTTATCTATACACATTTATATGTTAATATGTTATTATATATAAACAAATTGTACTTAATTTTAGGCAGAAAGATCAACAGTCATGTTTTCAGCAACTTTGCCTATGGATGTTCAACAAATAGCAAAGTCTTATTTAAAACCAGATTATATATCAGTAGCTGTTGGAGAAGTTGGAGGTGCCTGTAAAGATGTTACACAAACATTTGTGGAAGTTAATAAGTTTAGTAAAAAAAATGAGTTAGTTGCTTTGCTAAATGAAACAAGTAAGTAAACTTTTTAATCAGTGCATACTTAAAACTATTTTTTTTTTATGGACCTAATATGTTTCATTAAACTTTAAATTAGTAATTTATTAATATTATACATTATGTTTGTTACAGATGATTGTCAAGGGACAATTGTATTTGTTGAACAAAAAAGACAAGCTGATTTCATAGCAGCATTTCTAAGTGAACTCAACTATCCCACAACAAGCATACACGGAGATCGTGAACAGCCAGAACGAGAAAAAGCCTTAAGAGATTTTAAGACCAAAAAAATGAAGGTCTTGGTTGCCACTGCTGTAGCTGCTAGAGGACTAGGTATATGTAATTGTATTAAATTAGACTCTTTAGGCTTTCAATAATGTTATTGAAAGTATTTATAAGCATAAATTAATAACAATTAGATGCTGAACATTTATACATTTAGGTTTTTTTATTTAATATTCCAAAATGTTGTTTAGGTTTACTATAAATTACAATCAAAGACAGATATACTAATGTAAAATATTATACTATATTAGTTTCAGTTTTTTTAACACGGCATTCATTTTATTTTATATGTGTTTATAATTTAATAATAATTATGGAATAGCAATTTTTGTTTAATTGATTTTGATCTGGATACAACTTTCAGAGAATAGAATATGTTTACATATTATCTTGTTTAAATATTTTTAGTTATTGCTCTATCATGTATAATAATAACTCTCAAATGCAATTAAACATTTATTTATATAAAACCATGTTTTTATTTTACAGATATAATGGGTGTTACAACAGTAGTGAATTTTGATTTGCCAAAAACCATTGAAGAATATGTGCACAGAATCGGACGTACTGGAAGATTAGGAAATTCAGGCCGTGCGGTTTCATTTTATGACCCTGATAACGATTCTGCCATGGCACCATATTTGGTTAATACTCTTAAACTGGTAAACTAAATTTGTTTTAACTGTTTATTTTTATTTTATAGCTTATGTAATAACACAGCTTACAATAATTATAATATTTATGATTTTAGGCCGATCAAAATATTCCAGAATTTTTATCGCAGTATAGCGGTGATGTTCGTGAACCTTTGAGTCAGTTTAATGACATAAGACCGGTACATAATTTATTTATTTTCAATATAATTCATAATAATTTGTGAAAATGTCTATGTTACTTATTTAGTATTTAAATATTTCATCCAATGCAAATTTAAATTTTATTTCAGGTATTGAATATAATATTATGACAAATTTCATTATTTTTTTTAGCCTGCACAAACTGCTTATATTGTAGGATAAAAGGTTTTAAAACATTTAAAATTATATAGATATTAGATGCCATAGATGATTTAAACCATTTAAGTATAAGCAATATTTATCTCGGCTTATAATAGATTTATACATTTGTGATTTATTTCATTAGCCTTCCAAAATCTAATGCAATGTGTATTAGTACAGTAAAAATGAATTCATTATACATTAACCAAATATTTTAAATTATATTTACACAGAACTTTTTTAAATTTTATTTTTCTGAGAAATTTAACACAAAACATATACAAAAATGGTTTTCATGATGAAAATAGTATGATTTGATTATAATTTTTTAACTAATGTTTTTATCGTTAATAATATTTTTAAACCATTTATTCAATATTTATTCATTGAATTGATTGCCAGAATGACTTAAATAATCACAGTTTTACAATGAAAGCTCTTGTCAGTGCTATATGTATGTCCATACATATAATAATTAGAAATGTGTTTTCATTTTTAAGCATTTGATTAATGTTTAATGCTGAATAAACTGAAATAAAATATTATTAATTATTCTTTTAAATTACTTTTGATTTTATGATTCTTACTTCCTAGTGGCAAGTAGCATATTCTAGTAATAATAGAATATACTTTAGTTTATTGAATAACACTAAATATATTATATTAAAAAACGTTCATAAAATTAAATATAAATTAAATTAATGTTTATTTTATTTTCTAGGATGTTACAGTAACGTCTGCGTATATCCAAGAAGAAGATGAAGTTTGGTAATCTGAAAAAAAAACCGAATTAAGCCAAATAAAAAATTATTAGTAAGCAGTTTTAGAGTTTCAAATCAACACAATATGAATTATTACTAAAAAATAAGCTCAAATCTATATAATTTCATACTTGCTACCATTCAATCAAAACAAGGTTTTTTTTCAATTTTATATGTTTTTATTTATTATTTATACATCACTGAAAATAAATTGAATTTTTCCATAAGATTATAATTGTATACCAAATTAAAAATATTTTAGTTACAATTTATAATAATTAAGGCCTAAGACTAAAGACTTAAAAAAATAATAATAGATTTTTATATGTTTTTATTTATTATTTATAGATCACTGAAATAAAAATTGAATTTTTGCAAATAGATTCCTTGTGACTTGCCGAGGGGTTTTAGCTTGGTTTTCAACCCCTATAGAATACCTTACATATTCCTTTTTCTTTTGTTATCAAAAATCGAATTTTTTTTGTTCATACATATAGGTTGCCATTGGTTATAGATATTAAAATAGTTATTATGATTGGATATAATTTCCTGTATTGTATTAAATTTTGTCATTTAGGCTAATAAATATTTCTATATAAGTTTAAAATTGAGTAATACTTACATATTATATTATATTCAAGGAAAAGTGTATGTATGAATGATTGTAGTTCATATACTAAAATAATACTCTACCTACTGAATTTGGCAAGAAACAATTGAGAATATGACACGGATATTGTTATATTTAAATGACACATATTATGAAAAATTTCAGTTTTTAAACAATAGGAACCAAATTGTACACGCATATTATTTAGTATCCCAGGCGGGCCATAGCAATATTTGATTAGAAGCCATGGTAACAGTCATAATTATATGTAAAAAGCACAGTGTATGATTGAGGCAACGAGACTTATAGAATATAAAAATACTTGACCGATTTCGGCTATTCGAGGAAGGTTTAGATAATAGATTGAAATAGTTCTGGCGGTATTTTCAGTATACTGGTAATTTCAGTATACTGGTAATTCCAGTATGTAAAAAAGTATATCTACTTTTATTATTTACTATTTTTATATAATCGTAATGACATAATAGCCCTATCTTAGGTTTTAATCTTGGAATTACTAACAAATTTACCAAGGTATGGTGTTTTTGGTAATCACACCAAAAACACTTCGTTATAACAACGTGTAAAAAAAAAGCTAAGTTAAAAAATAAAATTTTAGTCATGATTAAATCTTTAAAAGACGTGATATAATATGGAATCTAAGTAAAATTACATTTTATAATATTACAAATACCTATAATGACAAATAAGATCAATTGTAATGTTAAATACTTAGTCAACATATTTTTGATACATTATTAATTAC
>WHPZ01580748.1:0-10508 GCA_016617965.1 Macrosiphum rosae
TGTTTTAAAGTTACACCAAAAACCAAAATCGATTTTTTGGAAAACAGATTTTGCGTAAAAATTCCCGTTTTTCCTTAATTTTTATGTTGTTTTTCCCGGCGCTTGTTAAAACTACTGGGAAATTTTTACTTTTGACCCCCTCCAAAGTACCAACTAGATTCACTTTCCTATCAGAAAATCTACTGTTGATGAAAATCCAAGCACTTTTACTGTCCTAAAACGTGATGACAGACACAAAAAAAAAAAAAATAAAAAAAAAACACACATCATTGTAAAATCAATACATTCATCGCTCCACTCAGAATCTAAAATAAAATGTATTAAATACATTTATCGAATGAATTTTTCGAAGTTTTTGCCATCATGATTCCAGTCGAAGCTGCTGCCTTGATTTGATCTTCACTTAAAATATCACATGCTGTTATACATATTTGCTGTTATCATACACTAAAAATAATGTTTAATTATTTCACACTAATTTTATTATTCTCAGTGGTTATAAATGAAAATATCGTTAAACATGAATTATGCATAAATCCAATTTTTGACTTACTCTAATTTCTTCAGTTTTGAAAATAGAAAAAAATCTTTTATACAATGAATGTTTAAAAAAAAATACTCTACGTGTTGTGTCGATCAAATCGTATTGTGATTGGACATAAATTGTTAGTGCCATGGAATAACCGAGTTGCAACCAAGTACTACCAATAATTTACCATAGCTTAACTTTTAAACAGTATTGGTTACCAGTTGTAACCATAGTTACCACGCTCTAGCACTTCGCGACACACAACAAAACTGTGAACCCTGGTTTACCAAAAAAATGTTCCCCTATAAGTTTAAGGAAATTTATAAAATAAAGTTAAAACTAAAACATTTTAATTTAATAAATATTGATTAATTAATTGTGTACCTATATAAATGTCAGTATAAATTTGTAATTCTTTAAATTACTTAGTAAATATAGGTACCCTATTGTAATAACACATTCTGTATTATAGCGTATTTAAATATGTGGTTTTGTACAAGGTTTGATGTGAATAAAAAAGTTTGTTTTAATGAGGTATTATACTGTAACAGAAAACTAAAATTAATGCTATTTATAAGTTGTATAAGTATATAATTTAATATTTTAATAGGTACATTAATAAATTCAATTTTATTTCTCATTACACTATCTACTGCTATAATAAGTTTGTTATTTTCATATTTATTTGGAAGTTGTAGAATGTTCTGATAGTTAATTTAAAATAAATTATTTTTTAGATATGGTACATACAGTGAAAAGACAAGTGAACGATATGAATACTAATAATGGTATGTAAATATTGTTTTTAGTTATTGAATGTATAATTTTATCTTGTTTTATGATTCTGATGATAGATTTGAACGACGATCAGGATGCAACCTGGGGAGGCAAAAGAACTAGGTATATATACAATTATGCTATGGAATGTATTGATGATTTGATTTCCAACACAGAAGATGATTCAGATGTTACGGAAAGTGTACATAGTGTTCAATCAAAAACTACAAGTAATTATTTTCAATAAAATATATTGTTTAAATATTTTGACAGTTTTTACTTTTGTGATGTAGTCTATTTGTAAATTTTTAATAGTCATTTAGATCTCTAGGACTCAACCATTATTAAACTAAATTAAACTAACATTTTAAATATGAGAAAATAATTAATATAAAATCAATATTCTGAATTTTAAAAGTAAAGGTACATCTATTGATAAAGTATACAAATATGTCTATAAAACAGAGTTCAAAATAGTTCATTTCAAAACATTTTTCTTGTAATTTTACCTTCAATAGAATAAATTGTTACCATTAAAAAACAATTATACACATTTACTGAGTGATGCTTTTATCATTCAATCATTGAGCATTCGTTATTTTAAAAACTATACATTTTATTGATAACATTTTTTTTACGTTGTTCCTAGTTAAAAAACATTTAAAAAAAATAAATGTTAATTAATATTTTTATCCTTTATATTTTTAAGTTTTTTATAAGGTGACATATTTTTTAATTTCATATTCCAAAAGCCAAAGCAGAATATATTTTTATGTATTTTGATACATTAAAATTGAATTTAGTACGAGTAGTTTATGAGTTATGATTATTTAATGGAGTGGAGTGATGACCCCACAAATATTGGTCCACTACTCCGCAAATCTATACTTTAGGTACATACAACTCATAAACTACTCATCCTAAATTCGATTTTTATGTTCCGAAATACTTAAAAAAATATTATGCTTTCAAAGAATTAATGACTATATGCTGTCATTTAAAAAAGTATATTCATCAAGTATAATTATTACCAATTGAAAATGATTTACTCGATACCATTGATAAATTACTGTGGCTCATAAAATGCTAAAAAAGGATTTTTTTTAATACTTGGTTTGAATTATTTGTACAATATTCTTTTAAACTTTTCTACTTAATAGTTTGATTTTATTTGTAATTTATAAATTTTTGGAAAATAAAATACTTAATAAATGAAGAAAATAATTGATAATTTTTCCTAAATAATCTTATCTTAAGCTTTTTAAAATTATGTGCCTATGCTTGAGCATAGTCAGGTCCTGATACAACATATATAATTGTTTATTTAAAATAATAAAATCATTTATAGATTAATATTTTAAAATGTTAAATATTTTTCTATTTCTTATATAAAATAATCAATAATGAAAAGTAGCTTTGGATTACTCTAAAACTAATAATTGTGTATGAGCCACATTATACTTGTTGTATCTAGAATATTTTTATTTTCAGCTTATATCCTCAAGTTAATTTAATTATACAAATAAATAATGTGTATGTATATTTATTAGTTTTTAATTTGTGAAAAATTTTACTGTAATCACCAAAGTAATTAATTGTAGTGTCCATATCATAAAAAAACTGTCAAATAAATGAATTATTTTTTGTACTTGTCAAAATTTAAAGAATAGTATAATTTAATTATTTTAAATAATCATTTTTTTTATAAATAAAAATAATTTGTCTCAAGTATTTCATTTTGTTTAAAAAAAACTATTATTGAAATATACAGGGTGTCCCACCGAGATCTGACAAAAAAAAAAAAAACTGCTACTTAAACGTATGACAAAATTGTTAATATTAAGTGATTAGCAAATAATGTAAGGAATATACTCTTGTCAGCAAATTCCCAAAAATAATATTTTTAAAAAAGTTATTACGTTTCAACATAATTTAATAAAATAATTAGATACCTATTTAAAAAAATTCTAAAAAATAAACTACTTGACTTATTTAAATGTTTTTACCATCAAAATTTTTCTTATAATCAGATTCACAAATTGGCCATTTCAAATTTATATAAAGCATTTTAAACCAAATTATAAATTTTTTATTTTTAGTATTAACAAATAAAAATAATTTTTTGTATATTATACGTGTAGCGCGAGTGGCTATACATTATATAAGTAAAAAAAAAAATTTTAATTTTGTATATAGCAAAAGTTATGGAATTTGTCAGATCTCGGTGGGACAGCCTGTATATATTAGCTTTTGTGAGTTCTATCTACCCTCAATTTCAGTTCTATTTAAGAACTACCCACATATATTGTGTTGGTCTTACTAACGCATAATATACCAAGATGTACGTCCAGCAGTTCCAAAAGAAAATTATCTTCATTGGTATTTTACAAAATTTTAATTTTTTAGTAAATTATGAGTATGTAAAATATTAATATTTAAAAATACTTATAATGCACTTAAAAATAAAAATTTCATAAAAAACGAATAAGAGAACAGAGATAATGTTCATAAATTTAAGTTTGTTAATATATCAATTCACTGTAATATTTAAACCAACAACACAACATTGGAATTTTTGGACGTATATTTTGGTATATTTTCCGTTAGTATGACAGAGACAATTCATGGGGTAAGACGTCCAATGTGCAATATTTTGAGCACTCCTAAAGGATAAATAAAAATTATTAATTAGTAATTTAGCATCAATTTGATGTCCATCTCAAAAACACGAATCTAATTTTAATTTTATTGTACAATTTCCATTAACAACTATACATTTATTATGTATATTTAATAATTAATATTACTGATTTCTTAGTGGAAGCAATAAGCGAAGCAGATCTTTCGTCAGCTAAGAGTTGTGGAAGCAATTGTAACTGCAATAGCCAAACTAACCACACGGAATTTGATGTGGTCAGCACATCATCTTCTTGCCATAATATTGAAACAAATTCTTCAGATTCCTCAACGTTGATAGATTTTAAGGTAAAATACACACCGTTTTTGTTCACAATCTTTGTAATAACTTTATAACTACTAAATATCTTAGATAAGTTATTTAAGCATCTATAATGTTCATCTTAGCTTAAATAATTTATTCAAGAGGATACCACACCCACAGTGTTGACCTATTGTTAAACTTCATAATTATCACACAAACTTGAACTGCTGAACACAAATTTGATATTTTGTATATTTGTAAGACAGTTAACATCTTAGTACACCAGATATTATATATATATATTTTTTTTTTTTAGGTGACCAATAATATTATAAATTGTGATATACCAGACAATGGTTACAATCCGGAGGACACGGATGGAAGGGTAACTACTCCAAAAACAGAGTTACCACCTCCGGCCTGCTTCAAAACGTGCTTACAATGCCGAAAAGAAAACCCCAATCCCTACTTCCAATACTGTTTTGTTTGTTTTCGAGTAAGTATTTGCAAATTTATATGATTTTGCTATTAATTTTAATGTATTATAAATGTTATTTATAGATGAATTACACAACATACATGTGTTTGTTGGTATGTCAGTAGTACTAAATAACTATTAATAATTGATTGATATATAATTTCTTTTTTACACCAAATTTTTTTTTATCAATAATAATAAAAAAAAAGTTACTATAATCAAATTCATTAAAGAACACTATTTAGAGATATAGTGTGGTAATAATAATTTAAGTTTTAATTATGGTAGATAAAAAAAAACATCTGGTATCAATAAACTGACAATGTTTGAATTTAATAAAAATACTTCAATGCACAGTATCATTCAAAACTGAATGTAATAATAATACTTCAATGTATACAATATCATATAAACCTCATTATTCAAATAATATATATCAAAAAAAAATCCCATAATTTGTATTATAATCTTTTCTCACTTTTAACAAATAAAATACTAATTCCGTTACATATTATTTGTAATTATTACTTATATTAATTACATTTTATTCATACATTAGTAAAATAGCTTTTCATGTTTCTTCTGTGAATGATTTTTTAATATTAGAGTAGCGTGATATTTTTTTTACAAATTTTTAAGTAGAATATAAACAAACAGACAGTTTTAAGCTTTTTTAAAAATGATTTATGCAAATCAATTATGTATCTAGTATTGTTTTGAAAGTTATAATTTAAAATGAAAAAATAAACACATTAACGGAGTTGACTTGGTGCCCTTTTTTTCTTAATCATTTTTATACTATATTATTTAACACTGATGATAAGATATATTATTTAATTATAATTTTCTAATTTTATTTTAGTATAGAATGGAATTTTTTGGGAGTAAGCCTCGACCCAAGACAAAAAATGTTAAACGTTTAAATGTGTCCAAGCCAAAAAAAGAATACAACATACTTGAAGATTCTCAGAAATCCAGTCCATCAAATTCTCAACCGGGTGTTTCGACTCGTATTGAAAATAGTAATAACATATGTAACATATGTTATATTATGCCCAAAAATGGTGTATTTAACCATGGTAAAATAGGCCATATATATTGTTGCTATACATGTGCTAAAAAATTGTGGAGAAAATCTAATAAATGTCCCTTATGTAATGTAAGAATTAAATTTGTGACAAAAATGATTGTTGTCTAGTAATTATTACTGATTTGTTTAATTTTTTACATTTTATAGTACATTTCTAGCATAATTATTGTATATCTTTCTAATTTATTGATTATTGTTTATTATCGTCGTATATATCTAAAGTTTATTGTTGTTTATTATTGTTTACTATTTTCTGATTTTAATTATATTTTATTATTGTAGTATATAGTATTCTATACTCGGTGTTATAATATAAGAGTAATCTAAGGCAGCGGCAATAGGTTAAACTGATTTATCAAGTTGTATAGTTTGACCTTACTTCTAAAAATTGATTGCCGCCTGAGGTTATTCTTGTATGAAAAAGAGTAAAGTAAGCTAGTTTATTGTTTAGTTTTTTTTTTTTTTTTTGTAAATAATTGTGGTGATATTTATACAATTTTTTATAACTTTGGTTATTTTTAAACTGGGTTTTTTAGTTTTGCACATTAACTGCACATTTACTGTAGTATTTGATATATTAAGATTTTTTTCCCATACTACTTAGTAATTTAACAATAATTGATACAACTATTAGAATTCGTAATAATTAATATTAAATGTACTATAACCTATATTAAATGAGAGCTTGTTTTAAACTGAATAAAACGATTAGTCCAGAAAATAAGTATAAGTTGCATAAAACCAAAAGCTGTTAACTAAGAAACAGTAAGGTCTTTAAATACCATCCTGTAATATTTAATAAAAGTATTTTAATACTTACCCGAGCTCCAGCATTGCTTGTACGATTTTGGGTTTAATTATATTATAATAATTAAATAACTCAACATACAAGATGTACTTTAAACTTCAATTACTCTATTCATATCATATATTTTACGTTTATTCACTTGAAACTGTTATCCTGATAAGTTTCACTCGTTAGTGTGGTCCTAAAGTTGAGGTATTTTTAATCACTGGAGTATTGATATGATTCCTTTCATAATATTGTTCTTTGCTTATGTTTTAATATTGTTAATTTTGATTTTTGATAGTACAGTATACTTAATTTATATCATGTGTTATTGGTATAGTATTATATGTATTAGATGATAAATATTATTGTATTGATGCATGCTTTGGTTTACAACTAAATCTTCTGACTTGAATGATTTCTTCAACTTATTTATCATTCAATGTAACTAATTATGTTTATATCTTGTTAATTTTTAAGCTTTAATGTCAAATTGTTTTTGTATGCTGCCATGGTGGTATATAACACGTCATATAATATAATATATTATTTTTATTTTTTGTATTTAACTTAAACGCCTAGTTAAGTTAGAGATTCAAAATTTATAAAAATATTTTATATTCTAGTGGTATAAGTTAATACGTTAAAGTAAAATTATTCTTTATTTATAATTAAATTAGAACAAATTATAGAAGCTTTAATATTATTGAAATTGTCCTTCTGCTAGTATAGTACACACTTAATATATAATTATTTTTTCTTGTAGTTAAATTAAAATCTTCAAAGTACTAACAATTGTTTATTTGCTCGTAGTATATTTGCTCCATTTATTGAAATATTATAAACAATAGTGATTTCTTATTAGTGTAAACCTCTAGGTGAATCCAAAATGAACTCCAAAACTTCAGTCAATCCTCAGTATTGATTTATAAACTCAACAACATATTTGAATTTGAAATTTTAAAGTATTTTTATATTTTATTTCAATTTAAAAAAAAACTGCAATTGACCGGTATACCGGTCTTGTTTGAAAAGCATGTAAATAGACTTAGAATTTTTTTTTTTTAATTCTTGTAAAGTTTTGGAAAAATTTGTTTTGTTCTCAAATTATTACATATTAATAAATAAATAATAATATTTTAAAATTAGTAAGACATTTTATTTCAGAAATAACAAAAGAATAAAAAATACAGCATTAAACCTGCAATTTTGAACTGGTCTAATATATAATTTTGAGTTATCGGTATTGTAGAATCAGTTTTGACTGGTATTGGCTGAATATAAATAATTTTTAACTACGTTGAATCTTAGTAAATAAATTAACCAATCATTTTATAACATAATAAGATGAAATAACATTTACCATATTTATTTTTTCGAATAGTAAATGAACAACCCAATCTTCGGAAAAAAAAAAAAAAGAAAAAGGAAATATTCTGTTATTAATATGGCAGGAACAATAATTTTAGGGTTTCATACAATAATGAATCACCTGGACGATAAAACAGATTTTTATTGATCTTAATCTTAGGAATTACTTATATGGCTGTATGACCGGTTTTTTCCTCTAACCCGTCATTCAACCACTTTATAGTCACCACTAGTATAATTTTTATAAAAACTATAATACCTATAGCATTTTTTGTGTTCTGGTATAGCCCACATACCTATTCGTATAGTTAGGTACTTATATAATTATTATTTATTTATATCACACATTTTGTTTAATTGTGGCTTATATACAAAAGGTTATTGCACATATAGCCTATATTGTTGTCAAACAAAAATAATAACATTATAGTATAGGAGTGGTGTATTGGAGGGTGTACGTCGTATACCCGGATCCCTATTTTTGGATTTATGCGTATACCTTTTAGAAAATTAGTCTCATATGCGTATATGTACGATTCCAATTTAACATCAGTTATAATATCATCAAACAAAAGTTAAAAATAATAATACGAATGTACAATAAATATATTTGTACTATGGCATTAGTCATGTTTCAATTATTTTGAGTCGAGTCGAGTTCAAAATTCAAGTAGGTACTCGACAAATGCCGAGTATTAAAAAAAAAAAATGTGAGTACTACTACATAACAATTCAAGTATGAAAAATTCGAGTACCTACTCGATAAGAACGGAGTATTAAAAAAATGCGAGTACTCGACAAAAGAAAAGTATTCGAAAAAGTCGAGTAATTAACAAATTACGATTACTACTCTACAATTTCTAAGTATTAAAATAAGCCGAGTAGGTACTCGAGAAATTCCAAGTATTCGAAAAAAAGGTCGAGTATACCGGAAATATTGCTCGAATATTTTAAATTGTACTAAAAATAGATTTTACTGTTAACTATTAGAGCAAGAACAAACTATTGTTATATCAATTAAAACTACCTACCAAGTATCAACTTCCTGGAATTCTTAGGAAATATGTGGGTTCTTTCAGTTATTTATACTTTTAACATTTATTTTTTAATTAAATACCTACCTACAATTTTAGATTCTGAGTGGAACGATGAATGTATTGATTTTACAATGATGTGTGTTTTTTTTATTTTTTATTTTTAAATTTTTTATTTTTGTGTCATTGTACACGATAAGTAGTCGAAATAATGCTTCGATTTTCAACTTCAATATCTTGTACGATTGGAAAGTGAATGTCGTTGGTGCATTGGTTTGGTCAAAATTTAAAATTCCCAATAATTTTCAAAAGCTCCAAAAAAAACAACAGAAAAATTAAGGAAAAACGGGAATTTTTACGCCAAATCGATTTTTCACAAAATTGAATTTGGTCTTTGGTGTAACTTTAAAACAAATTACCGTAGATACATGAAATTTTTACTGATTGTTTATATTTGCATTTTCTATACACGATAACATTTTCAAAATATTTTGTTTTATTTTGAACTGTTTAGGGACATTATCATTTTCCATTTTTTTTTAGTTTTATTTCTAAAAATATCAATAAAATTTTATTTATTGGTTAAAATAGCTTGAAAATTTAATAGAAGGCTCCTAGTATATTTTTTCAAATGCACATGAAAAATATTAAAAATCCTGAGTCACAGTTTTTTTTTATAAGCATTTAAAGTTCAAAAATTGACAAAATATGGAAAAATCACGAAAATTAGCTTGAGTTAAGAATTCATAAAACTTTTTCTTTTTAAATCTAAGATTTTAAAATGTAATACAAGATTCCTTATAAGATTATCTACCTTTCGAAGAAAAAATGTCAATAAGAAAGTCAAATTAAATTTTTATAAGCGTTTGAAATTCAAATTTTTACAACATAAGATATTCACTCGATTTCTCATGTAGCGATTTCTTTATTTTGTTGTAATTCAAAAACGAATAACTGTAAATACATGAAAATTTCACTGAATATTTATATTAGCATTACCTATACACCATACAATTTTGAAAATATGTTGACTCTTTTTGAGCTGTTTACGGACATTTTAAGTTTTAAATTTTCTTAGTTTTTTTTTCTATAAATATCAATTAAGTTTAATCTGTTGGGCCAAAAAGTGTAAAAATGTAATACAAGGCTCCTGAAATATTGTTACAATATCAGTTGAAAAATATTAAAAATACATAGGCACAATTTTCTTTATAAGCACTTAAAGATCGAATATTGACAAAATTTATCAAATTTAAAATTGAATAATTATTTTTTAGTTAAAAATTTATAAAATGTTCAACTTTTATATCCAAGGATTGAAAATTTAAAACAAAATTTCACATAAGTAGATAATTCTGTTACCCAAAAATCTAAAAAATACATAAACAAATTTTATTTTTATAGTCATTTTAAGTTCAAATTTGGACAAAATTACATAATAAAAAACCTAGAATAACTATTTTAGTTATTTTGTTGTGATTGTATAATATTATTTGTG
>WHPZ01580748.1:10558-21580 GCA_016617965.1 Macrosiphum rosae
ATTATTTGTGGGTACTTGAAACTTCTAAAGTATACTACTATATATCTATGATAGTATCAGGGTTTGTTGTTGGTGTACCTAATGGATATTGTGATATGATTAATTTTTAATTCATTATAATAGGTCAATTTTTGTTTAATACCATATATAAGTATATAATATGTCTTATACCTAGAAGGACATACCGTCTCGGCTCAGAATCGTTTTTCTTATACAATGTTATAATATCATTGAATTCAAATGTAATACCATCCATTGATCCATTATACAGTGACCCACTTGTAACCTACTGTACAGCAGAGCACCTTTTTAAGAGACAACTTGCTACGGTTATAGTTTTAGATTATAGATAGAATGACAGATAAAATCATTTTACTGCCAAGCAGTGCTGCAGCGTGCTGCACGCCGTATAAATCTGTTGGGGAACTTCAAAAAAGTCTCGGGGAAAAAGAGTCCCGGAAAAAAGTCTCAAGGAAAAATAGTCGCAGGGTAAAAAAAGTTCATAAAACTATTAAAATAATTCTTAAAAGTTACAGCGACAACAATTTATAGAACTAGGATTTTTTTAATTATGTAATATTTGTTTTTCCTATTCTGTATAAATGTTCCTGACAAGTCATCTAACTCAGTGATATATAAATGTATAATATTTTAATAATATTATATTGACTAAGATTGAATGAGAAATTTTTTTCCTACCATCAAATCTGCTATCACTTCATTTTTAAAAAATAAATTAAATATTTTGTTCACTGTGACTGTGATAAATAACTCAATTTTAATATTGAGAGCTGAATAGTGAGTATACTATATTTTCATTGTTCATTGACAGATTTGCGGCTGGTAAAAAAAGAACCATACAATTGTTGCTCAAATAAATTATTAATACATTTGTTTATTTATATTGAATAAAAGACTGTTGAATTTTTATTCTGTTTAATTTTTTTTTTGTATAATATATAACAGATGTTTATTGACTAATATGTATATATTGAAATTCTTTGATATCAATTCGCCCCCTCCTTAAATGAGCTTTAGATCCGCTACTGCATGAAGTTCGATTACATACCCTACTTTGGGTTCTTGCAAAGACGATCGGAAACTGCCGAGGATGTATCCAATTAATGTATATCAGCGGTTCCTAAACTGTGCACGAAGGTTTCAAAGTTTCAAAAAAAGATTGTAAACCATTGCTAGGTGCCTAGGTATATCGTGTATTGTGTATACACCGAATTTTATACCAGTCACGGTGTGCCGTGTATGGATATTATAATAGTTAAAAAAATAGATCCGTAGTCAAAAAGTCGTGTACGATTATTGATAATATATAATATACAATAATATAAATAATAATGGCGGTAATATAATAATTAGTGGCGTACGAGGAAAATGTGGTCGTTGACTTCGTGTGCTAGCCAACATTTTGGGTGTTACTTGAAGAGAGGATCTCTCATCTACCTGGTAGATGGATTAGGCGACCGAGTCTTGAGTGGGTCGAAGGAGACGTGTGAGGTCTCGAGGAGAGTCGTTACCAGAGAGAGAGAGCCGAGCCCGTCACGCCGCAGTCGTCAACCGCAGCAGGGGGACTGTAGAGAGGGTTTATGGCTCACCAAAAATTGTTTATTAATGATTAATGATTGTGTCATTGTCCAACCAAATTATCAAATCGAACTATTAGTTTTTTATTATATTTATATTAATTTTATATAACCAGGTAGGTATAGGTACCTAATACCTATATAGTATTTATTAAGTACTTTGTAGTTTGTGTCAAGTCAAGATGTATTTCCAGAGTTGAATAACTGCATTAAAACTTTTCCTTTCTCAATTGCTGAATGTGAACGTGGTTTCAGTGTTTTAAATGTAATATACACCGATCTTAGGTCTACCTACATATTATTATGGTGGTCGGAAAAAAAATCTCCGGAAATAAAATCTAAAATACCCAAAGCAAATAATTATATAATATAATTGTGCCTACATCATAAAATACTCTTAACTCGATTTAAAATCAAAATATAATAATGTAAAGCCTATATTGCCTAGATAATAATCTTAATTTTAAATTTCATAAGAAGTCAATTCACTCCAATGGCATATACATATATAAATCATTTTTGGGGAAGGCAGCTATACCTATTATAATATAATTGACTATTATATGCATAGATAATTAATATATTTTAAATAATGTATAATACATGGAATTTAAAAATTCGAAATTTGTTATTTACCTTATTTTGATGCTGGTTACATAAATTTAATAGCTTGTTATTGTCAGCAGTATAGGATTTTTGTCTCTTATGAAGTCTATTACCACATTCGTATTGCCCGCAAAACAGTCCAAAATCTTGGATTAGTTATTTCTACTAATTTATTGAACGAACTATTAAACCCTTCACTAAAATTATTAGCTCAATGATAATTAGACATTGTTTGATATCTTACATTCCAAATATGAGTAGGGTACCGTGTGTTATTGTTATTACCACTAATATAAGTTCTATCAAAGTATGAAATAAGAGGTAAGAACTCTTGAGAAAATGTTGTACCTATACATATAGCTAATTTCGACCAAAATGTCGTGTTTATGTGATATACAAACTTAGTAAATACGGTGTACTAATAAAACAATATATATATTTAAGTTAAATTCATATTTTTTAATATGTCTTTCACAATATTATGGACAATTAGTCTTTTATATTGTGTATGGGGTATGGTATATTGTTGAAAAAAAAAATATTTTTGTATACAAGATATACCTACTATAGTTAAAATATAACTATACACAGTAAAGAAATAACAAAAAAAATATTTATATATTAGGTACTTATTGGTTCTCTAAGATTTGTAGAAATTTTTCCTACACACGTGGTGATTGAACATTTCCAACGTAGTAGGTATATCGTTCAAATTTTCCCTTAATATTGTGTATTCAAAACTATCTTTGATGAGTTTTGGTCTTAATTTAGTTGAATTTGTTGTTGCCATCGTGACGATGTGACAGTCGTCGTCTCAGTGAAATGCATTTCAACGATAAACGCAAACTATAACTGTTTGATTAACTTAGATATTGCGATAGGGAAATATATATAATGATAAATTTGTATCGATGGATACCCATGATTCCCCAGATTTACCAAATAATATTATAATATATAACATTTTTAATAAAATTGGTCATGACAATATAATTGACTACCTACTTTTATATACTTACTACTTAGGTATACCACGTATATTTACAATATATACCTACCATATGTATATAATAGCACAAAGTGCCCGCATTCTGTAATCTAAAGTTTTACCGGACAGTACAAAGTGTCCGCGTTCTGCCATGTACATTTTTATCCGACAGTACAAAGTGTCCGCGTTATGCATTTTAAACAATGGACCGTACAAAGTGACCGTTTACCAGTTAGTAATACTATTTAATTTTTACCTACTCACTAAGTTTAAAAAAGCAGGTAAGTGGATGTAGCTCTGTTGTATAATAGGTTACAAGTGGATCACTTGGATGGAATTATATTTGAATTCAATGATATAATATCATTATAATATACTACTATACTAAAAAAACGATTCTGAGCGGAAATCGTTTGTCAACCAACGATATTTTATATACTAAATTGATATTGTTATTATTAAAAGGAAGCCGCTGTAAGTTGAATTAATATTATTTGTGTACCTATTATTATATTTCAATATTTGTATAAGATGAATAATAACATACTTGAGAAGTTTCAAGTAGGTACCTACCCACGAATATTATTTTTAAATTACAACAAAATAACTAAAATCGTTGTTCTTGATGTACGTCACACCAGCCCCTCCCCCATTTTCAAAGTATTCCAATTTTATTTTTCTATCTATTACCTAGGTAGTATTGCTGTTTGTACGAATTTGTAAGCATTTTTACAGAATTTGTATGACCAAAGTGGCTCAGATAGTCAGATATATCTAAAACCGTAGGGGGTGGCAAAACGTTACGCCAGCCCACGACATGGGTTATTTGAAATTTTTTTTTACCAATATTTTATTTTTAATAATTTATTAATTTAACTTTATTATTTGCCCTTTATTCTTACGTATTTGTATATGCGCAATATAAACATTCGTACGATCTTAGTTCCGGGGTGGTATATCGAAAAATAATTCGGGTGAGGGAGAGACGTCACGCCAGCCCCCCACCCCCATATAGTTTATTTGAAATTTCAAATGCATATAATAAAAGCTCTAAAATTAAAATTGTTTGAACATACTAAGCGTATTTTTGAGACATTTGTAATTTCACAAGTGGATCTATTTGAACATGATGTACATGGGTATTAGCTTATATATTATTCCAGGAGTACATATAACGTTGTTGTTTAATTTGAAAAAATTGTCACAGTCACCAATATAATCTGTACCTATTACCTATATGTATTGTAAAATATTAATCTATTGGTATTCCAAAAAAGTTTTGATTATACTTAGATATACTGACATTTAAAAAAAAATTAGCTACGTAATGTTATATTATTCTCCTATTTACCATCTACTCTTGTCTCTTATTATGGTCAATGTGTATCCATTAGACGAGAGGATGGATAATTTCTGATCAAAATGCTGTACTATTTATTATTTCCAATACTTTTATTAATTATTATTTAGTTAATTTTTCTCTAGATTCAAAAAAAATGGTGTGTTCATTATATTATAGGTATTACCTAGGCACTATCTCCGTGAATTAACATTTTATTAGTATTATTGTAAAATATTTTGAAATAAACTTATTAATATACCTTTAGGCTTCCATTATTGAATAATATTTACTTTAATAATTAAGACAATTTATTATAAGTATGTTGTATGACTGTATGAGTTTAAAAATTATTTTGTATTTTTATAATATAAAAAAAATTACCTATTATTATTACTAATGACTTACACACACGCTATCGTATTTTTGAGACTTTTGTAATTGACCGGTATATTTATTTTAACATATAAGTGGGTAGTTTTTAAAATAGTACAGGACCAGGATCTGTACCTATACAGATAACGTTTTTGTTTCTACGCCCAAAATTCAAAGACCTTACGTTGTGGTTAATTACGACATTTTAAAATATTAGGTATACATAAATGTTTTTGTATAATTTAGTTAAACACAGCTTCAAAATTCATTGCACAATGCACATGTTTACTAGATTATTCCCATAGTTTTATCCTCAATATTTTGGTTTTTGATCTCGCTGCACTGAGAGATACACATGGTGCATAGTGCATTATTATCGTAAATATATTTCATAATTGTATCATGTATATAATACATAATATGCAGCGTTGGGTAAGTTACTTTTAAAAAGTAACTACCTAAGTTACTTTACTCGTTACTTAGATATAAATGTAATTAAGTTACTTTACTCATTCCTCAAATACAATTGTAAAGAAATTACTTTACTTTCCCGTTACAAAAAAAAATAAAAAAAAAAAATACTTTTTTTTTTATAAATGTCTTAGCAGTTATCATTCTGCAGGCAATAATGTAACTAGAAATACATTACTTATTTTAAAAAGGTTTAATTTGAAAAAGATGTAAATTAATACATATATTTACATAACAATAGTAATTACTATTATTATGGACTATGGTGATGCCTTCTAAAAAATAGTACTAATTAATTGTACCTACTTATCAATGGTGTTTAATAATTATAGCCTATAGGTATAGTTAAGTATATTATGTATTTATGTCACAAACTCACAACATAAACCTTAGGTGTGTGAAAATAAAATCATAATACATATAAAACGCCATTAAAACTTATTCAATTATAAAAATAAACCGTTTATAAATGCCAAAATATGACTAAAATGATTTATACATTGCAATGTAAATATTTTGATTTTATTCAATTTTCAGAAAAATAATATTATATTCTAATGTAAATTCTAAATATACTAATAACTAATATGTATTTGCAAAGTGAACAGTTTTTATAAATTCTTTATAAAACCGGTATAGTTAAATGGAGCGTATAAAACTTGATAGTCCATGCATCTATTTCATAGAAAGGTAACTAGTAGGTACAACCTACCTATTTAGAGGAATCAATTTAAATAATAAATTTAATTAACTGTTCTAGTGATTTAACTATTTAAGGTGCAATTGGACATTTCAAATGTCAAAACCATAGAAAACTGAAATGTGGCGAGTTAAAATGAAATATAGGTAGGTACCTATATAAATATTAGAATGGTAAACATCATATAATACTCTCATTATAGACAAAGATTTTTTTTTCAATTCCTCAATAGGAAGGTACCTACTTAATAATTAAAAACTGTAACGCGTTATTCTATAGAAATAACTTATCAAAAGTAATTTCCGTTACTTGGAAATAATTCTAATGAAATTACGTAACGCGTTACAAGCAAAGTAACGTCATTACAGTAACGCGTTACTATCGATAATTTGATTTTACTTAGATACCTACCGACATTAAAAAAAAAAAAAAAATAGCTACGTAATATTTTATTATTCTACTATTTACCATATACTCTTATTATGGTCAATGACCAATGTGTATCCATTAGACGAGAGGTCGAGAGGATGGATAATTTCGGATCAAAATGCTGTACTATTTATTATTTCCAATACTTTTATAATTATTATTGTTTAGTTAATTTTTCTTTAGATTCAAACAAAATGGTGTGGTCATTATAATATTATAGGTATTACTGGATACTGGTATTAGTTAGGTCTTACACTATGTCCGTGAATTAACATTTTATTAGTATTATTGTAAAATATTTTGAAATAAACTTTGAATATACCTTAAGGCTTTCATTATTTAATAATATTTACTATAATAATTAAGACAATGCTGTATGAGTCTGAAATTATTATGTATGTTTTAAATTTAGAATAGATTACCTACCTACCAATTTTTTTCCTATCTACTGACTGTTACACACGCGCCATCCGACAAAGGCGGCCGTCTATAGTCTCTTGACTCTACTATACCGCCTTTTCTTAAAATAGTTTTCATGTGGAATAATATTATAAGGGCACAATCAATTGTTTCAAAATAGGTTTAATAATAAATTTGGTTTACAATATTAGGTATCTATCATTAGCTACGATTCTGCAGTTGACAGTCGACCATCGTGTAGTGTTATACTTACAGTTGAGTGAGACAAAACAGATTTTCGTACTTTATATTTTATTTTTTTAATATCTAAAATATATTTTTAATTTGCTTATTAAAATACAAAATCATGGTTGGGAGGAAACCTTTAGTGGATCCACTAAGGATTATAAACGCAGTACTCTACTATAAAAGCGCAGTTCTTGAAGAAAACAATGGTGTAAAAAGTAAGTACCTACATTTTTATTTAAAATTGTAATAATATAAACAAATTTTGTAGATTATAAGTATATTAGTCTCTTTAATTCTATGATGAAAAAAATCTCTATAAAAAATTAATTTTTGAATGAGCTAATATCATTGGTAGGAAGGTCTACTACTACAGTACTACCTACATAGTTTAATGAAAAGTAAGTAGTTAGGTAAATCTCTGAACATTAGGTACCTAACTAATTAAGGTTAATTTCAGTGTTTGTTTCATGTAATTTTTTTTAGTGCATTATGGTGAGTGGGTGATTTTTGTAGTAATTTTTATCGGCTAATAGGTCAAAACTATGAGGTAAAAAATCTATAATGATGATAGTATTTAAAATCTATAGTAAATCTAATCAATCTATCAATTTTAACAATACAATGCGAAGATTTCAATTTATAACTTTAAAAAATATCATATTGAAAAAATATATATGAATATATCAAATAAATTATTTTGATTTTGAATAATCTTTTACCTATATAGAATGTTAGATAGCACTCTATTATATTATTATTATTATTATTATTATTATTATTAATATGTTCACCAGAATGAGTATAATATATCAATATTATTATTATTGAAATAAATAATATATAATACCTATAAGTAATAATAATTATTATTATAGTGATGGTAAGAAATATATAAAGAAAAAAATTTTACTAAAGTTTTATTAATTAGTGGATTTAGACAAGATTTTCCGGATGGTTGGCGACATTTTAGGAAACGCTCCCATCAATTTGCTGATTAAATCATTTTTTAAGACAACTATATTGTGTAGGAGAGTAAGCATACGAATGTAACACGTTAAAAGTCTTATCAGTACTCATACGATTGTAATACCTACTTGTCTTAAAATGTACGGTTAAGCTGCAAATTTATTCTTTTTTTTATAAACACTAGAGAATTTTATACGACTAAAAAAAAAAACGTCAATAGGTTCGAAAGACCCAATATGGATTAATTTGAAGTGTAAGTTTAGTATAATTATTATTATTATATTATTAATTTAACATATTTAATGTTTATTGTCACAGAGCAGCCAGATCCACCCGTTGATTTAGACGAGGTTTTCCGGATGGCTGACAAAATTTTAGGAAACGCCATTAGCGGATCCAAAAGTCACCCGAGCGGGGTGGGCGAATTTACAAAAATTAAATTGTCTTTTTGTTTAGCCAAATATTATAATAGAAAATAACGTTAAAAAGACAGGCCAAGGGGGGGGGGCGAACGAAAATAATAAATAAAAAATATATATTTAGGTACTAATATATTATATAAATTATAAATTATGTCCCTTTATTGTTATTATTATTATGAATTTTTATTTTACAAATATAATTACCTAAAATAATAATATGACGTGTTCGTATTTTAAACGACTAAGTACTAGATTCAATTTTACTACATGTTTCAAGCAAAAACCTTTCATCGTCAGTGTATTCTTCACCCCATACAAATCTTTCCAATTCTTCAAGACATATAGTGTCATTGGCTTCCGAATTTTTACCACCCCATTGTCGATATCATATTTTTTTTCTATAATGGTAAATATGTTTTATACTTAATGCATAAAAAGAATATTAAAATATCGACGTACCACTTGTTCGTTCGTGATTAATGATACAATCCTCAGTTACGGCATGTTCGACAACAGAAAATATATTTTCGTCTTGGCTCAACCACGGAGACTTTATTGTTTTCAGTGCTCGATTATTCCATATCATTTGGTAAAGTTATAGCTTACTACACAATGTATGAGTGGTCGGTCGTCGGACAAATGTATGTGTAGTATATCAAATTACGCTGTAAGTTTATACTTAGTAGATACCTAGGTTTTTTTTTTTTTGGTTAAATTTGAGTTGTTAGTTGTACCTAGCTTAAGTAATTTGTATAATGTTGTAGGTATACTTGTATAGTTTTTGCAGCTCGAGTTGCCACCTCAAGTATATTTTGTACCTGCCAATGCAATTAGTTACTAAGACAACTGTATTTTGATTTTTGTTATTTAATTAATAAAGCTTATTATAATAATATTAATTTAGTAAATTAATATTCATCAGTCTTATTACAAAATAAAATGAAAACCTCGAAGAAAAAAGCAAAAGAAACGGCGAAAGTTTTACCATCTGATGATCCAGTTAAACCAGACGATCAGTTAATTCTAAATCAAGAAGTAAAATAAAACATTTAAATGTTTATTTAGCTATTAATTAATAGGAAATTATGGTTCCATGACAATTTAGCGCAGTCATTTTAGCTCACGACAATTCAGCGATGACATTCCCGCTTAACACAAGTCAGCGTATACGAAATTTACGCTCAACACATTCCGCGCATCATGTTTAATAAAATATACTAAGTTAAATGTTACATTATACTTAAATCATACCTCGCAGACCGACACTTCCAGGTCCATTATGGTTCTTCAGACTCTAATATAACAGGTATTGCGGCAGGAGTTCCGCAAGGTGGCATCCTCTCCCCAATGCTATACAATATTTATACATCTGACCAACCGACCACGCCCAACACACTAATAGCAGACTATGCGGACGATAAAGTCATAATATCATCCGGTCCAGATCCTATTATAGCCTCCACAAACCTACAACCATCTTTCATTAATGGAAGATTGGTATAAAAAGTGGCGTTTAAAAAATAAATCAAACCAAATCAGTACATACTACATTTACACTTAAATTAGCACCATGTCCAGAGGTATCGCTTTTTGGTACTCAGATCCCCTCATCCCCAAACGTTAAATATCTCGGCCTAACTGTGACCGCCGTCTAACCTGGGCTCACCACATCAAAGCCAAAACTTCACAATTAAATTCCCGCTTACAAATAATCAAAACCCTAATAGTTGACTATCAACAACAAACACTCTAAATTAAATAATAAACTACTTCTTTACAAATCTCTTTTAAAGCCAATTTGGACGTACGGCTTACAGCTATGGGGTAACGCAAAAATATCAAATCTAAATAAAATTCAACGATTCCAAAATAAAATACTAAGAAAAATTACCAACTCTCCACTATATGTCTCAAATCACTCCCTGCATAAAGACCTACATATGAAAACAGTTCAGGAAGAAGCTAAAAATTATTACAAACGATTCCACCTACGCCTTAACTTTCATCCAAACGAACTTGTAAAAAATCTGACGTCATTAACCATTCCTTGTAATCCTTCTCGTCGCCTTAAGCGTAAATGGTGTAGAGACCTACTTAATCCCTAACAAAAAAAAAAATAATAATAATTAAGTTAAAACAAATAATTTAAAAAACATAAGTGTCATCGGTGGGTGGCTTCTTAGCTCATAATTTCATGTTTTTTATTGTGTCTTAGCTCATACTCTTATTGTGCCGATTATGTACAGATTGTGTATTACTAATAAAGAAAAAAAAAAAAGTTAAATGTTAGTAAATATAATAAATTCCCAAATTAAAATCATTATTGCTAAATACATATTTATTAATCTTAATTAATTGTACATAATAAATATAAAAAATCATTTAAGTAAAATTAAAATTGTGAGCTATTCTTTGTATATTTTAATAATTAGTTTTGAGTAAATATTTTTTATCACAAGTATTGCATATCGTAGAAAGTT
>WHPZ01580750.1:0-10526 GCA_016617965.1 Macrosiphum rosae
TGGGATTTGGTTAGCTGAGAAAGTGTGGGAACGTTTAAGTCTTTGTGAAGATTGGCGTTTTTTATATACCAAGGGGCAGAAGCGATTTGACGGAGACATATTGATTAGAAGGCTTGTATAGTTCGTAGGTTTGAGGGTTTCGAAGGGGTAGATCGCAGCTGCTTGTCAGGAGGTTGAGGTCGCTTGCAGCGAGAGGTGACTGAGGGCGTTTATAAACGGCAGATATTTGAATTGAGTCTGATCCTAGAGAGATCTCAACGGATGTTGAGTTTAGAGAAGTTTTTTTATGCACCTGGCGGTGAACGATGCGTCGGTGAATGATTACAGCGGTTCCACCATCTGCGGCAGTGCCCGGACGGGGTGTATTATAAGATCGATAAATGAAATAATTTGTAATTTTTAAATTAAAAGAAGGTTTGAGTTTGGTTTCACCGATGAGTGCAATATCAATTTTTTCTTTGTTTAAGAGGATTTTGAGTTCATCAATTTTGTTTTTGATGCCATTGGCGGTCCAATGTATTATTCGTAGTGGCGTGTTAATCATTTTTGAGGGGGGAGAGGATGTTGATAAATGAGTTTATTGTGAGTGTCATAATTGATTTAACGTCTGTGTTCGAGGCCAGCGCATTCAGCAAGTTTGACAGGAGGTTTAAAACATCAGAAATGTTGATTTTATTATCATTGCTTTTTTGAGTGGTGGTTTGAGTTTTTTTAACGACGCTTGCGTATTGGGTTGGTGTGTTTTGGAGTATTGGTGTTTCAGTGATTGAGTTATCGGAGTTTGGTGTTTGGGTTTTAACAGGAGTTTTCTTTTGAGGTGTTTTTTCTGCGAGTTTTTGTAGGTAATAAGCGCAACCACGGAAGTTGGCAGTGTGGGACTCGCCGCAGTTACAGCATAACGGAGCTTGTTCTGCAGTTTTTGTGCAGCTTTTTGCAGCGTGTGGGCCGCTGCATTTTACGCAGCGAGGAGGGTGGCCGCAATTCGATGAACCATGGCCAAACCGTTGGCATGAAAAGCATTGTGCTGGACCAGATTTTTTGTAGGTTTCTACTTTCACCGATAAGTAAAATAAGTGGGGAAGCTCGTAGATTTCAGCTGCTGCAGGGTTTTTTGATAATGATACAAGGCAGATTGGTAGGGGTTTAGACTTGTTTCCAAACCGTCTTACGATTTTGACATCGAATCCTAAGTTGGTTAGTTCGTTACTGATATCATCTTCCGAAATGTCAGTTGGGATGCCTTTAATAACAACCTTCAGAGTTCGATCTTCGGGTAGGGTAAATGTATGGAAAGTTATGGACAGGTCACGAAGAGTTTTTTGAATAAGACGGAAAAGGTCGGTGGAAGAGACTTGAACTCTGACGGAACCATCGGCAGTGATCTTGGCTTGTGGAACGTGGTTAGTAGCTTTTAAGATTGATGGGGAAGCTTTGCGCCAATCAGAAGCATTTATGATAATGGGTGGAATACGGTTGGATGGAGCGGAGTTGTTTGTTGGTTTGTCTTCTGGTAGATCGGGTGTTGGAGAGCGTGATGATGATGATGGACTACTTGGCCAGCTATCTTCGGAGTTCACGGTTTCAGATGAGGAGGTTGGTGATTTAGCTTGAGTTCGTTAAGAACCTCTTTTCAATGATGATGGATTTGACGATTTCTTTTTCCTCTTGGCCATTGCGCGAGGAGGACCGATTTCGTGTTTTAAATTGCTGTTTGGATTTACCTTCGCTCCGGGGTGAGACCCGACCACGTGACCTCTCGGGTACACTTGCCTCGTGGTCGAGAGAGGGGACTAATAAAGTGGTACTTACAGAGTATGATGTCTGGTTTTTGAGCGCTGAACGCTGAACGTCACTTTGAGGTGAATCAGATCGCTGACTGGACTGGACTGGACTATTACTACTACTACTGAATAATTTTGATAATTTCGATGATAATATCGATTTTAATGAATATGAAGGTGAGAAAGAGGACAGCTTTATTAGGGAGATTTTTGACTATGAAGTTACAGATCAAGTCGTGGCCTGGGGCTTTTCTAGATGGAAGTTTTTTTATAATGTGCATAACTTTGCCTGGGCTAGTGTGCTTTGCAGGGAGAGCCATAGGAAGGGGGGAATTTAGTGATTGCTCAATACGTGTGAGTTGAGTTTGGTTTGGACAAATGTCATGTGGCTTGAAAACATTAGCTAGGTGGGATGCAAAAACTTTGCTTTTTCGATGTCTGAGGTGGCCCATGTATTGTCGGAATTGCGAATTGGGAGAGGTGGCTGCTTGTGATTTAATAATTTTTTTGTAGCCTTCCACAGTGACGAATCTTTGGTTGAGAGGTTTTGAATGTAGGAATGATAACTTTCATTTTTGTGATTTTGGAAAGCTCTGGTTAGCTTGTTTTTTAAGTAATTAAGTCTGGCTTTGTCTATGGGGTATTTGAATCTTTGCCATTGAGCTCTAGCTCTACGCTTTTCGGCTATTAAACTTTGGATGTGAGGAGGAATTTTCGAGTTTTTTATGGGATGGAGGTTGTATTCTGAGGAGGCCATGGCAGCATCTTGGATTGTGGTGGTTAAAAATTAACGGCTTGGTCTATTTCAAAAGTAGTTTTCAAGGAGAGTTTAAGGCTAATTTTGTCAGAGACTATGTTTCTAAATTTAGTCCAATTTGAGACATAATTGAGTGTTCGACCTCTTGTACAAGCTGATCTATTTCCCCAGGTCCAGGTGGGGTGTTTAGAGTTGAGATCACCTCCTGCTATAAATTGTTGCCCTAGGCTGGAAAAGTAGTTTTTAAAATTTTCAGTAGTTATTTTTGCACCTGGGAGACAGTATATGGAAGATATAGTAATTGAGTTATGGTTTTCAAGGTTGATTGATAAATTAGTGGCTTGAAGATAGTTTTCAGAGTAGGGGGTTAGTGGGTGATGGGTGATAAGTAGTTTTTTATATAAATGGCGGATCCAGCATGAGCTGTACCGTCAGGGTAGCAAGCGTGGTAAACTTGGTATCCAGGTATTATTACAAAAGATTTTGGAGTGAAGTAGATCTCGGAAATTAACGCGACGTCTATATTTTTTTCTACGAGTGTTAATTGAAATTCGTTTTTATGATTATGCAGTCCGTTTGCATTCCATGATAGTATTGACAGGGCGGGACAAAGGCTAGTATTGAGTATCATTATTAGTGATAAGTTTATTAATGAGTGAGGTAAGGAGAGTTAAAAGAGGGGTTATGAGTGACTGGAGCTCATTGATAAATGATGATAAATGTTTAGAGATGGACGTTTCGGAAGGCGGATTGTGGTCTGAGAAGTGATTTTTTTTTTAGTTACCTTTGACTGAGTTGGCGTACGAGAACTGTCGGATGGTAGAACTGGTTGGGGTCTGGTTTACATTGTCTAGACTCTAAGGAAGTATGGGCCGTGGCGTCGGGAGAGTTTCTATCTTGTGTGGGATTTCTTGAGTGATGGTGGTTCTTCCTTTGGTTGAGGTCATTGAATTTGGAATTTCTTGATCTTTGTAGCAGTTTGTGCTTGGTGCATCCTTTGTAGTTAGCAGGATGAGCTTCCCCACACAGAGCGCAAGTTGCTGAAGTGTCTTTGGGTTTTTCGCAAAGGTCCAAGAGGTGGCAAGCACCGCAGCGGACGCATCTAGGCTCTCGATTACAGAAGGTCTTGGTGTGACCATAGGCCTGGCACCTGTGGCATTGAGGTAGGTCCCTGCGAGAGTGGGGCTCCTCGATTTTTATTTTGGTGTAGCATAGTGAAGACAGGTTAAATATATTTACATTAATAGGGTCTGGGTTCAAATCAACAAAAAATATGGGGAGGGCGGTCTTGGTTATTTTGGACTTAATGTTTGTGATGTTTATTACCGAAAATCCGATTTGAGACAGTTCATCTTTGATGAAGTTTGTATCGGTTGTTGGATGAAGGTTTCTGATAGCGACACGGTATGGTTTGTCTTCTTTAGTTTGGTAGGTAAAGTATTCAATTTTACTTTCATTTAGTAAGTGGATTATTTGACGGTAGGAGCTGATTGAGGTAAGTGTAAGTTTTAAATGTTTCGTAGTAGATTTGAATTCGAATTCATTTTCACCAACAAGTAGAGCGATTGATTTTGCAAACTCATTGAATTCCAGTGGTGAGGATATGAATATTGGTGGTGGAGGAAGAGGTATATCATTTGTAGGCTCGTGGATCATTTCGTTGTTGTCATCAATTTCCGTCTCATTTAGTGGCTCAAAGCGGTTTGGCGTGGTAAAGGCAGATTTAGTTTCATTTGAAATTGTTGGCTCTTTGGATGTAGGCGAATGGCCAGACGAAGATAGGCGCTTGCTTTGTTTGGTCTGCCACGGGGTGGCACCAACTTTGTCACCTTCGTTAGTTTTAAGAATGCACAGAGCTGGTTTATCTGGTAGTTTATTATTGGATTTTGCTACGTTCAAAGTTGTCGGCCGTGATATAATATTGTTCTGGACGGGTGTGCGTAATAAGCTGTTGTTTTTATTAGTGGACGTGGACTTTGGATGCGTCGGCATAGTCGACGCCGGTGTAGATAACGACCTGCGGTCTGTAATTTAATTGTGCCGATAAGGCCGCTTAGATAACGGACGGTGCACTGCCACCCGAATTAGACATAATTAAATTTGTCACCAGAATTGAGATTTTCGTTGGTCCACTGGTCCGGCAGAAGAAATAAACAGACGCAAGAAGGCGTGTTTAGTTTGGGACGATTTTCGGTTTTAAACGAAGAAAAACGAATGAGTTAAACGTGCGGAATAAGATAAAGTACGCGGAGCGACGAAATAGCGATGCTACTCGGACGGCTGGCATGGCGCGACTAGTTATTAAGATTAAGTATAAATTAATTAATTAATTCCATGTAAAAATTCAATGTAAAAAATTAATAAATTAATTTTTATATGATACATTTTATTTAAGTATTTCAGAATATAATATAGATTATAGATAGATAAATCAATAAATATAATAAATATACATATTTATTATTTACCAATTTGATGATAATTATAAATAAATGAATGTTCAGTTTGCAATTATGATTTTTTTTTTTGGATCTCTAAAAAGTTAAATTAAAAATTTTAGGGTGACTCTTATAAAAGGTTGGGAACCGCTGCTATACGATCAGTCAGCGAGTCAGTCAGGACACGTTCGATTATATTGTACTATAGCCATCGAACCAAGGGTTGTCCGTGAGACTCTACGAGTAACCCACGACAATACCTATTTTACTGTAGTCAGTGAGCGATACCCACATGTCCACCTTTTTTTAAAAATCGCTTGTTATTAATCATAGATTCTTTAAACATTCTACTATTTTCTGATTTATAATGCAATATTTAAAATATTTAGATTTACTTTAACCAGCTTATTCTGTGAATCTATTCAGAGCGTTCTACGGTACGCCAGTATTGATTAATAAATTAGTAAATCAGCTAGCAATATTATAATATAACGATTTCTATATATCTATGGCAATTCGTTGTACGGTCACAATAAAAAATTAAAACTGATTCGGCCGAAAGCTGGTATTTGCTTGCTATATTCTCCTATGCCACGATTATACATCTGTTTAAAATGCCTATAGCCTCTTCCGCGTGTTTTTTTTTCATAATAATTATTCAGGTGTAATTCTCTTAGCAGTTTATTGCCATTCTATGATCAACGTAACAAGAAATACACTATAGTAAAAACGTGTTGTTGTGGATGACTAATATGAACAATAACACAAACGTATTGACTACTCAAGAAAAATAGAAGGCACGATAAAAAAAAAGTCATAATATCGTTAATTAGGAAGGTATTCAGGTATCACGCTTTTTGACCAAAGGAACTAAATTTTATTGACATTTGTAGAAAAAAAAACAATGTACACGATTCTATACTTTACTTCCGAAAAATAGGATATGTTGCATATTCCATTGAAATTAATCAACAACATAATTTGCCATTCAGGAAATATTTGATCAGGGTAATAAATAATAAATAATTATCATCACCCATAATGATATTATTCAAAGTATTATGTAGGTATTAAATCATGTTCAATTGGTGATTTTTTTACCTATACAGAAATGGGAAATTACAAATACAAAAATTACGAACAGTCAAAATATGTTCAAAATGTTACCATGTTTGGAAAATGCTAATATAAAAATATTTTATGAACATTTGAAGTCAAAAATATCAATAACTAGATTCACTCTTCTATCAGAAAAGATGCTAATATCGAAAATCGGAGAGTTTGTACTTCCCCAAATGTTAATGACAGACAGAAAAAAAGCTCAGTACTAGATAATTTCTACTTAAAAAGAAAATGTATGGTTTTATTTAAGCTTGATCATACTGCATTTTGATTTTTTTAACTGTAATTTGTAAAAACTCTGATTTGACTCATTGTGACTTAACTATGTTATACAATATAGGCTAGACCAGTGTTCGTACATGCTAATATACATTACAGCGATTGAGTATGTTATCCTGAAAGTCAATCCAAAAATTGCCACAATATTCAGCTACTCACTATCTAGCCTTACTGCCCCCTATCAGGTTCGATGGGAAAGTGAATTTAGTTGTTGTATTGAGAAGTTCAAAATTTAATATTCCCAGTTGTTTTCATTAGCACCGGGAAAAACGAAAAAAAAATGAAAGGCCTCGCTACGGTCATTATTTAAGGGGCAACATTTAGGCAATTTCTAATGTTGTCATAGCCGCCCGAGATCAATTTCACTACACGAATTTTACAAAACATACATTAGTTTTGACAAAATTAAAGTTAGTTAACGTTGTCTGATTTTGATTCTGAAAAAATATTTGAATTCAGCAGAAAAATGTCTGTAGATCGTATGAAACATTTTCCGTTTTTAATATTAATTTTAATTTTAATTATGATTCGAAAAAGTTGATATTTTCAAGTTTTCAATTACAGTTCCCTTATAATATAAAATTTAGTTTTTACAAAGTGCTTCGTATGATCTTTAGACAATTTCTGATGAGTTCAAATTTTTTTTCATAATCAAAATCGGACAACGTTAACTAACTTTAGATTTGTCAATACTTTAGGTCTTTTCAGCTAAAATTGACGACAGTAGCGAGGCCCCTTAAGGAAAACCATACATTTTTTAAATAAAAATAGTTTTTCGTCCAAATTGATTTTGGTTTTTGATGTAGCTCTAAAGTAAATGACCCTAGATGTATGCAATTTTCACTGATTGTTCATATCAGCATTTTTATTCACCGTGCAATTTTCAATATAATGAATTGTTCTGAGCTATTTATTTACATATTCTGTTTATTAAAACCGATAGAATAACAAAAAAAAAAATCAACCAATCAGAAGTGGAGAACTACAACATTGGCCCGAGGTGAGGAGAGCCGCATACTGAATAAACTATCACAACTGTTATAACACAATTTATCTGTTTAATATTTTGTAGTATTATTTTATAAAATTGTTTCCTCAATTGTTTATGAATATACACATATTATGTTTGCTTAAAAACCTTTTAAATATCAAAACTATAAAAATTGTATGTTATTCTTATTTTCAACGCTGTAAAAATTATTAATTTATTGTACCCACAGACATGGTGGAAAAAAGCTATATAATGTTAGCTATATTTTTGATCTTAAATATTATTGGTTGTATATATGCTAATCGTAAGTATTAATATTTTTTTTTTACTATACATCACAGATTAATATTAATGGAAAACCATAGGTATAAAATATATAATTGTAATTATAATTCATAAACTGTTATCCTAAAGAAATAATAACCAAATAATATTTATTTAACAGAATAAGATTTCTACCAAAATTAAATTGTTAACACAATCCTTTTGAATCTATGAGCAAGAACAATATTGTTATGATAATTTTTATTTTTGGTTGATTAAAATATATATCGGTTAGCTGTAGGGTTAATTTATACTACTATAAAGTCGTCATTTACAAAGGTTTTTTTTGGAAAATAAATCATACAGTTATGATTATTTTTTTACTAATAGGTATTTGGACTTATGTTAATTGTTATTATGTGTTCGTCTTAATAATGTCATAACCCAATCCAAACAATATTTTACAATTATTGTAACCATAGGTAGTACTAAACTACTATAGCTCTGATCCCGTGCACTTTGTTGCCCGTAAAATGTACCAACTCTATATGACTCAAAATTTGTTCAATTCGTTATTTAATATTCGGTGTATGGTGTTCAAAACTTATCTTAACTTTTAAGTTGATATTTAACTTTGATATTAAGATCGTATGTAAACGTTTCCCGAAACATAGGCGGGATACGCTACGCGGGGTCGGCTTGTTTACCATTCCCTATTTCACGTATGCCACGTCATCCTAGAGACCGTGTTCAAGGCCGCAATCGCCTGATTCGGCCAACGCACGGAGTTTCGTACCCCTGCTATTATCTATGAGGAGAACTTGTTCTCTATTGTTAACTTTAATTGACTCATTATGAAACTTTGCGGCCGGAATATTATCTAGGTGACTGGGTATCTCGGAAGAATTTCATTGGTGTTTTAAATCTTAATTATTAAGTGAATTATAAACATCACAAAGTATTATACATAATACCAAAATGCTTGTAACTCACATTAATATTTAAATATCAATTAAAGCGTATAAGTTGACCTTGATAATATTATTATATTTACATTTGATAATACATATTATGTCAATCTAATCTAATATTAAAATTAACATCACAAATTTAAGCATGTTTTATAACATTTTTTACAAACCATTAATTATTTTGCATCAAGGTGCGACTTGTCTGAGTAAGTATTATTATATTATACTTTAAAACGCATACCTATAAATTAGATATGTATATACAGTGAGTTCCGATTTAATCATAATGTGATCACTCTTTACTGTATAATTATCTCATTATATAAATAGTAAAAAAAAATATTGGCATAAATTGCATTATAATTTATAAATCATATCAGAAAAACTAGTATCTAAGGTGAATAAAAATCAACAATCTTATACAATAAATAATACAGTAATGTACCTACTGTATTGAAAAATCAGATGGCTTGCATTATAAAATGAGGAATCACTGCTAACGCCCGAATAAAAAAGAAGTCCCACAAGGGTGTACGTTATCATCCCGAACTTTTTAATTGTTACATCGAAAAAGTTATAAATATAGTGGAAACAAAGCTAATTAGACTAAAAATTGGAAATCAAATTGGCAGAGAAACTGTCTCAATGATACGGTTTTCGGCGTTTGCAAATGATATTATTGCTACTTTTGATACTTTTAAGAGGCTATATATTATATGTATTATGTAGATATAGTTTACCTTACTATGCCGTAAAGAAATAAACTGGCTTTAAAGAAATAAGCAAAAATATTGGACAGACTGACTGACCAACGACACAAAGCCGCGCGCACGCTCTTTAGTTATTATGCATTTTTAGAACTAATAAATGTAAAAAATTAGATTACTATTTCTATAGGATATGTGAAAGAAACACAGCGCGATAATTGAATCACATAATGCCACAAATGGCATTGTATTATAATATATTTATTATTTATAATTACTATAACAGATAACTATAGCTGATTATTTAAAAAAAAGTAAATATTCGTTGTTACTTGAAACATTATATCATTACAGAGCATATGCTTAATGAAGAACTCGTGGATTACGATTATGATACTGGATTAGGTTAGTATTTAATTTAAATCTTTGAATATTAAAAATATTTTAAATTTTTAAATCGTATGACATTCACACTTTTTGGCCCAACAGAACTTTATTGATATTTAAAGAAAAAAAAAAAAAATTGAAAACTGAAAATGTCCGTAAACAGCTCAAAAAGAGTCAACATATTTTCAAAAATTGTACAGTGTATAGGAAATACTAATATGAACATTCAGTGAAATTTTCATGTACCTATCTACAATTATTCGTTTTTGAATTACAACAAAATAAGGAAATCGCTACATGAGAAATCGAGTGAATATTCAATGTTGTAAAAATTTGAATTTCAAACGCTCATAAAAATTTAATTTGACTTTTCGGTAGAGATTTTTTTATTGTTAAAGGTAGTCAAACTTATGAGTAATCTTGTATTACATTTTAAAATCTTAGATTTAAAAAGAAAAATTATTAAGAATTCTTAACTCAAAATAATTTGCTAATTTTCGCACTAAATAGCCTTGATCTGATCATAACAATGGTCGTATATTTATTTTTTTGGAATTAATTAGGTACATTAAGACAGTGTAATTTATTATTACACCTAATTCTGTTTATAATATACACACATATAAATATATATATATACTTTGGGATTTTCTATATTCAGGGCGTCGTTGCCGTCAATGCCATTTGCTTTACTCGGCCGCCCGAATCTCGTATTTTTTTGCATTTTTTTCCGTAATTTTACAAATTTCCGATCTTTTCTCTTTACTATTATTATTATTTTAACTTTACTTTGTGTATGTACGTTCAATTTTTTTTAATTAATCTACCA
>WHPZ01580752.1:0-28115 GCA_016617965.1 Macrosiphum rosae
GATATCATATATTCATATCCATAAACTTAGTTTATACCTTAGTAGTTAGTGGCTTAGTCCTTTGATCATATTATACGATCGAAGGTTTATACTTTATAGGCCTATGATCGTATCATACATTTTGACATTTTGAGTCATTTTCTTCGTCCTTGTTTTTCGTTTATCCATCGAATTACCATCTGACACGATTTAAGATATAATATTACCATAGAACAATACATCTTGATATTACCTTAAAATCCTGCCAACGGCTATCAAGATACAACTTCTAACTATCAAGATGCGAGATAACTATACAAAATATAACATATTATCATAATGAATATGTGTCATCCAGTTCCTGTGTACAAGTGTACAACTGTCTAGTACTCTAGTGTAGTAGTGTGTATTCTTTGGTGATTAGTGGTTACTCATTACTCGTCAGTGGTTTACAGTAATTAATAATTATCAACAATTAAGATCATTACACGCATAGCCAAGAAATATATTTTTCAAATTTTTATTGCTTACACACAATGTCATTCCACTTCGTTTAGGTTTTTTGAAATTCGATACGAAAAATTTAAATCGTTTAGATAGGATGGCACAAATTCCCGAATGTCCGGAAAGTCTAAAGAAGATTCAACATCATCTAAAAATCGCTTTAGAACACGATTCTAAAGATCCAGTTATCAGTTATTGGTGTGAGTTATTTGAAATCGAGAAATCTAAAGATGCATGATAATATTTTTTTTTGTTTTAGGTCGGCTATATGCCCTGCAAGCTGCATTGACCTTAGACAAATCATCAAAAGACGCGAAAATGTTTTTAGTGTCTCTAATGGACTGGTTGGAGAAACAAAAAAATAATTTAAAAGATAATGACATGATCACAAATGAGACTGCTGCACAAGCGCACATAGAAAATTATGCAATAAAATTGTTTAATTTTGCAGATGGAATGGACCGTCAGGCAAATTATAATAAGTTGGTGTACCTAACTAATTAATAACATTTTTTTTTTTTTAAATTTAATGTATGGTTTTGTTTTTATTAGGAATATAGTTAAATTGTTTTTCACTGCTGGCCTACTCATGGACGTTTTAAGTGTATTTGGGGATGTTTCCGAAGAGATCACAAATACTCAAAAATATGCAAAATGGAAGGCTACATACATACATAATTGCATGAAAAATGGCGAGACTCCTACACCTGGACCACCCAATCCAGAAAGTGGACAAATTGGTTTCAACTTTCCAAATCAAGGAGAAGACATTCAACAACCTACAGATAATTTTGTTCCTCTAGCTCCTACTAAACATACATATGAAGGTTAATATATTTATTCTAATACTGAGCAGTAAAAAAACTAAAATATAGTTAAATTTCTTGCATACCTTATTACTATATAATACAATGTATAATTTCAGATTATCCTGCATCAAATCCTAATGAGTATCAACAAATACCCAACATGTCTACAATCAGTCCAACAGAAATACAGCCAACTGTATCAGGAAGACCAATCGTACTCAGAGGTATAGATTTCCTAAATTATTTTTATATAAATTCTTAGTTTAAAAAAATGATTACAATGTAGGCAGCTAACCTAACAAAATTAATTGGTAGATAATATTTTATTTCCAAAACAGTCTAATAACAATGGTACATTTTGAATTGGGTGAGGTTGATTTATTATTACAAGAAAATAAAAGTTATTTCACATTTTAGATGGAATACAACTGACGCCGTCACAAATCACTAAAGCACAGAAATATTGCAAGTTTGCTGCTAGTGCATTAACCTACGATGATGTTTCTGAGTCCATTGCAAATTTACAAAAAGCACTGAAATTACTAACAACTGGTGAAGATTCATAGTTATTAATTACTAATTATTATAATAGTATTCATAATATGTATACATTGTTTTAAATTATTATCTTTATTTTTAATATACATGATGTTTAAATTTATCAAAAAAAAAAAAAAAACTACGTAAAAATTAATTCACACCCTACACACAAATTATTTACATAGGTACTAACATAAATGACTAGAATGAATGAACACAAAAATTTGTTATCTTATTTTGGAGGGATGGAACAGGGGTTGTGTTTCCCGAGCTTTAGTTAAAACAAATTCTTACAATAATTCATGTGCAAAAGTTTTAATAAAAATGAGCTAAGGTTGGGAAAAGTTATTTTCTTTCTATTCTTGTTTTTGAGCTTTAGGTTCAGCAATTTCTGCCAGTTCTTTGCGCCTCAGTTGATAATCAATAACCAATCGTCCAGCTAACATGAATAAAAACACAAGTGCCGGAGCCATTCGTTCAAATTTATCTTTTGCTGCATAGTGTGTATAAACAGCCAATAAATGTGACATCAAAAGAGTTATATTTGCCCCTTGTTTAACGTTTCCTTAAATTAGAAAAAATGTACCATAACAATTAGAATATTCATATAAACGTGTAAGTGGGTTAAAAAATATGAGTTAATTATATTGTCAAATACTTACTATAAGGAACAAATGCCAAGCAAACACCACTTAATACTTCAGTACCACCGACAGCTCTTCTGTACCATTTAGCTGGCACTTTAAAGTCGATCATTTTGGAGAGTGGAAATACTTTGGCATACTTAACATAGTCTTTTCGCTGAAAAAAGTACACATTTAGATTTATTATAATAATCATTGAGTACAGTCAATATATTTTGGTCATATCAGATAAATATGCAATCTACTTAGTATGTACATTCAAATCAATCAATTAAATATTTTATTATACAGTATGTCCCAGAAGTCCCGTATCACCCTTAGTATATCCGTGGAAAATCAATATATTTAAATGCAGTTATTTTACAGCAATAAGTATAGAAATTCTGATTGAATAGCATAATATTCAAATTTTTTCAAAAATTAAAAAATTATCAAAAAAAATTTTAGGCAAATAAGTTTTTTAATTTCCAAGATAGCCATTTTGTTCATCTTATTTTTTTAAATAGTTTAAAAATAAAAAATATTAAAATTTAATGAAAATCGCCCAAGTTGGAGCTAATTATTATTATGAATTTCTAAGAATAATAACTTTATTACCTATGCATACGGCATTAGCAAAATATGATACGCTGCTTAGATCAGAAATTGGAACGCTGATATTTTTTATGACAATTTCATCTAATTATTAGTGAAAGCTTTCAGTTATAAGGTTAAAAACTGATATTTTGTATGTCAAAATTCATAATAATCCCAAAACAAATAATTGCTTTTTCATTTTAATAATAAAATACAAGGCTTTGCACCTGAAGGTAACCCAAAACCCAAATAAATAGCATAACCCAAAACCCGTTTATACAAAACCGATTTAAAAAAAATTAACACCCGAATTTCTATTTGGGTTTACCGGAAACCTAATTTATTGAAAATTAAGTGGCATATCGATTTGTATGTATTTTTTTGCAACTAACGCGACTAAGAAGATAGTAGTGTAAGCGTGTAACGGATAACTCAATTTTTTTTTGTAACTAACAAAATAAAAAAAAAAAAATATAAAAAAATACCTTGATACTAGATGGTTGTTTTATTTTATTTCACAATATTCAATAATAGACAATAGAAATTGTGTTGTCTAACATTCTTAATCAAAAATAAATACCACGAAAATATGTTTAGCTAAAAATTAAAATATGTAATAAGCGAGAAGTTTCTTCTGTAGAAAAAGGACTGAGTAAGTACTAAGTAATAACTAATAAGTAATAAACTAATAAATAATAAGTATTAATATTTAATTTAATTTTTAAATTTTTTTCATTATCTTTACTTTAAATATAAAATAAGATGACTACATCAAATTTGCATTGAAAATCCCATGTCAATTGATATACAACATATTGTGTTTTTTTTTAACACCCGAATTAATCATAATTAACCCGAATAAACTTGCATTTAACAGTAATCAGAAAAGTGTATTAACCCGTAACAACCCGAATTTTCTTTCACACCCGAAGCCCCAAAAAAAGATTCCGTTGCAAAACCCTGATAAAATATCTATTTAAACCTGACAAAACTAATACATACCTAAGTAAAGTTTTGACTTTAATAGAAATAATAAAATAACGATAGCCTGTGTCTTATCGTTTACTGAACAGTGAATAGTGAAACTGGTTACCTATTTTTAAGTATTTTAATTATCATGAAGTAAACCTAAAATTACGAATGGTCTTTAATTTTATATTACAGTTTTAATGTAATTTATAATAATGAGTTTTACGCATATGTCAGTTTTGTAAATTATAATTAAACTATGCACTTGTTTTCTTTCTTTATAGTTTTTTTTTTACAGTAAGCAGTCTGATTGAATGGCAAAACTATTATTCTTAGAAATTCAAAATAATAATTAGCTCTAACTTGAGCAATTTTCATTAAATTAAAAATTTTTTTTTTTTTTTGAACTGTTTTAAAAAATATAATCAATAAAATGGATATCTTGGAAATGTAAAAAACTTATTTGCCTAAACATTTTTTTTAATATTTTTTGAATTTTTGAAAAAAAAATCTATTATGTAAAGTATTCATCAGAATTTTTATACTTATAATTGTAAAAAAAACCGCATTTAAATATATTGATTTTCCACTGAGTTACTAAGGGTAATAAGGGAATTCTGGGACATACTGTATATAAAAATTAATATTATAAAATTAATGTTAAATAAAAAACTAGAAAAACATAATTTGGAAAAAAAAATATTTATTTTACAAATATCATTCAATAACTTTTAATTAGTTATGTTGCACCGACATTTGTGGTATCCGTTTTACAAGTGCGTAACATAGCAAATTTTGTGTTCCGCATATCTCGTTTAACTCTGTAAGTTTAAAAATTAGAGTGATTTTACCTCTTATAAAATTTAAAGGTAAGATTGTTATCTAGGGCATCTCATAGGCTTTTTGTTATATTTTAATTTTAAAGTGATATCTGAGTATTTTTAAATTTAAAATTGTTTGTAAATCTTAAAATACTCAAAACTCGTTTTAAAATTGATATATAACAAAAAGCCTATGAGATGCCTTGATAATGTTTATATTTATTAAGGGTAAATTACCTTTAATTTTTTTATTTTTAAACTAACAGAGTTTAACGTGATCTGCTGAGCCTAAGATTGCCTATGTTAGCAGTTGTAAGAGAGAGACAACAAATGTCTTAATGTATAATATGTGTTGAAAGAAAAGCAATAAACCATTTTTACAATTTAAACAAATCAATTTTTATTTTTAAATATTTTTAGATTATAAGCTGGTGTCTCCCTCCTACTTCTGAATAATCAATTTAAAAATTTTTAATAGTCAGATTATAGTGATAATTAAGTCATACGAATATATTTTAAAACCTCTTAATTTCTGAATAAACTATTGATAAATACTTACACATTTTTAGAATCTTAAAACAAATTTACGCTAGTGCCAAATATCTTAAATTCATACGCGGGCATTTTGCCAATCAGCCCATTTTACCACAAATAGATTCATCAAAAACACTACACAATATTCATGTTTATAATAATAAGCTTCCATTTATGTTATCTAAATCATTTTGATTCAATGAGCTAATTAGTATAAAAATTAATTTTTCTAACCACACGCTAAGTTCAATAAATCAATATTAATTAATATCTAATAGTTATAAAATGTAGGTATGTAATACTAATTTATAAATAAGCCATAATCTAAAAAAAATTTAAATAAAAATAAAAACAGGTAGGCCTAACTAATATTTTTTTATAATTCGTCTAAGTAATAATTTTTTTAATTATTTATATAAAAAAATGGTACCCAATAATATAAACTTTTGGCATAAGTTGAACATAGATTAAATGTTGAAACATGATTATTTAAATAATTTAAATGGTTTACAGGTTAAAGTAAAAATAAATTTTAATTTATAATTCACTGTATTTTAAAAATGATGTTATACCTACTAATTTCAACTAAAGTTAAAATATTTGTATAAAAATTTAAAGTAAAATTAATTACAAACACTACAAGAAATTAAAATAAATATTAAATACACAGGTAAATATTTTTTACACATTAAAATTCTACTTTTGCATATTCTATAGATAAAAGTAATTTTTTTAAAAAAATGCATTCTAACATAAAAAATATCATAATTGATTTTAATAGAATAATATACAGGTTTAGCTTTTAAGAAACTATAACTGTATTACAAATTTTGTAAATATGCAAAAATTATCGAATTGGAATGCCTAGTAAATTAATGTTAATAGCAATAGATTTAAATTTGAAACTTGATAAACACATTAGACTTATCATGTCATAGATAATATTATACCTAATAATAGTAATAACTATTTATTGACATAAATTATTTCTTACGAGATCCTTGTGCAGCTCTTTACTGATGACAGGACTCATTTTCAGAGTACCTACAAATAGGAAAAAAATACCAAGTAGAACCGAAAGACTCTTTAGAACTATTGATCCCATATCTGAATTTATGATTATCTATTTTAAAATAAATACACTGCAGCTACCAAAACGAATTTAAATTTTATGGGAAAAAATTTAGTTTGTCCAAACGATCTACAATCCGCAGGGACTCCTCCTACGCTTTAGTGCTTTACAGTTTACCGCAAAAAGAAATATGTTTCGCAGTGTGTCCTAATCAAAGATCAATTTTTGAATAACCAAAATATTGGAGTTTGAATTTCACAGAAAAACTATTATAATAAGCGATTAATAGAAAAATGAAACTCCTCGTGAAGAGTAAAATCTAAAGTAAACCTTTATTATTGAAAATAATGTTTTTAATATTAACCACTAAAAATAATTTTGAATAATATATTACAATTTATTAATATAATTTTGGACATAAAAATGTTTTTATGTATATGCCAGTCTTTTAGGTTGGGTACACTGTTGAGCAAAAATAATATTGTGTATTTGACTGTGGACCGGCATCTTTGAGTGCAAACTGCAAACTGTTTATGTGACTGTTTATTGTTTAGTGTATTGCTATAATGCTGAATTGGTGTTTACTGTGTCCCATAGAGTAATAATTACGTATCCTTAATCCACATGACCGCAAATAACAATAAAAATATATTAATGTATGAATATGACCAACTAGGTTTTTATCAGTAAATTTGTACTATATCCACTATTCTATCATTTTGCGAGTGCGCCTTTTAAACCATGTAGAAATCAATAATTTTAGTCTTTTTAGGTTTTTCATGATAATTATTAATTACTATCCTCCGTTAATTAAAATTTTGTTGGAACGAAAACACGCTGGCTTATTTGAGCCAGCTTGATTAATTACAATCATCGATTCTGGATACGCTAAGACTATGGACAAATCAGGTACTTAAGTTTTGATTTTGTATTTTAATCAATGGTATTCGGTATATACCATTGCGTACCTATTAATTACTTTTAAATGTCATACCTAGGCCAAGAGGACGAATTTATTGGAAATGGAATGCCAGAAAAATTTGATAAAAATAATGTAAAAGGGAAAAAACGTAAAAAGTGTTTACGTGACAAAGCAGCTCCAAGACTTCCTCATTCTGGTAATTAATTAATACAAATATTTTTGTAATTATTAAAATTAGATTAATTATTTGTCTATATTTACAGGGTACATAAGATTTTTAAATGATAGACGTGAACAATTTCGTTTTGAAAATCCCAATTTACCATTTGCTGAAATAACCAAAGTATTAGCTACTGAATGGAACCAGTTGCCAGCAGATAAAAAACAAGTACAGTAAAACTCATTTAAGATGTTTTTCGACAGTCCCAAGACATTTCCGTTACTAGTTAATGTAAAAACTACCTGTTAAGACACTTGGTTTGTCTATCTAATTGGATAAGACGCTCTTTTGATCAGCATATGATGGTAAATTATTATAGTATTATATATGTGATAAAAATTGACTATTTCTCACCAAGCATATTAAAAAAATGAAACAAATGATATATGTTTTTATATTTTATGATTTTATAATACATAAATATTTTATTAGTAATTAATAAACTTGTTTTACTTAAATTAATAAATAAATTCATGGTTTTATAATTGTATAATCCATAGTTACTATAAATCAGTTTTATTGTAATAAATAAATTAACTTGATATCTTTTCTAAGTTCTAACCACCTTAGTTTTATTTTCAATTCTCGCATAAGACACTCTTTTAAGCTGGTCTCTTGAAGAGCGTCTTAAGCAAGTTTAACTGTAATTGCTTCATTATATATTATAAAAATATTTCATTGTTCAGAAAACTATTCATCAATTATCATTAGAAGGAAATTTAGTTATTCTATAGAAATATTTTATTGTTTTTAATTATTTTAGCAATATCTTTTAGCAGCTGAACAAGAAAGAGTAAAATACATTGAAGAATTAGCAGCTTATAAAAAGACTGATGCATACAGAAATTTTATTCAACGCAAATTGAAAAAAAAAAAAGTTAATACCTCTATCCAAGAAGTTAGTTGTAATATTCAATTATATTATTTTCAAAAAAAGTTTATATGTTAAAATTAATATAATATTTGTAACATATTAGATTACACTATCACTGTATATAAACTATAGGTTTAATTATTTTTCCTTTTAAATTTTTAAAAAAAGTATTCTTTGAATTATAGAATAATTTGATGGTGCTTGGGTAAAACTTGTCAAGTCTAAAATGTGGTCAAAATTGTTTAAGTCACATAACTGGTATTACTCAAACAAAAAATTAATTTTGTGAAATGATATATTTAGTGTTTAACAACTGATAAAATCAATGTATGACTTAGACCGTTTTACCCAAAACACTATATCATTCTTCTATATCTAAATATGACATAATCTCATTTTCACAAATTATAGACTGCAAATTTTTCCAAAGCACCATCAAATTATTCAAGAAGTTATTCATTAGTCTGTTACAAAACTTCTTTATTTTAAATAATAAATAGTACTTAAACAATATAATTTTATAGTAACAATTTCAAAAAAGTTTATATTACATATTTCTGTTATATTGGAGCTTTGAATAGAGATAGTAGTATAGTACCATGAAAAATATATATTACGGATAAGTTTGGATATTTTATAAAAATAACAAATTATCTATGTTTTTATTCTAGGTACAAGAATTAGAAAAAGAAAAACCATTTAGTAATAACAGTAATACAGTTTATGACATACCTATATACACTGAAGAATTCTTAAACTTCAATAAAGGTTAGTATTTGTTTTATTTTATTTATTTTTATTTAGGTGTTTATTATAATTTTTTGTTTATAGCTAGAGAAAGTGAACTAAGGCACCTCCGTAAAAGAGTAACAGATCAAGAACAAGAAGTATCTGTATTATACAAACATATTGGAAACATGAATAATGGAATTATAAAATTAATGGCTAACACTAAAAAACTCAAAGCTGGATGTTTAAAATATGAACATTATTTAATTAAATTACGATCTCTACTTCTAGATGTTTTTGATAACATCGCATTTCCAGGTAAATATTTCAATTTATTAATTAATGAAATAAATCTATTATATTTTACTACTAATTTAATAGTTGAAGGGTGGGCGGGAATAACGTGCTATGTAGCAATTCGTAAATGTTCAGGAACAACTAAAAACGAAAAATGTATTGTACGGTTTCTAAGTTATTGTGTGATTGTGTACAGTAAAAACATCCGGGAATTTTTCGAATATGTCGTGATTGCTTCATAGCACGTTATTCCTCAAAACATGAAAATTGAAAAAAATGTTACATAACACGTTATTCCCTCCCACCCTTCAGTTATCTAATAAATTATTATAAAATCAAATATGCACAATCTTTAGATCATCGAAGAATGACAAATTGCATCTAAATTCTTTTAGTTTGCCTTGTCACTTGTGCAAAATTAATATTGAATGGGAGTTGTCAAAGGATCGGCTGTCTAAAGTTCTAACTGCCCGTAGTATAACACTTCCACAGTTTTTGTATTTTTAAGTAACAAAATGTAGATCAATTTGCCACCCTTAATTACAGTCTTAAAAGTATACATATATTTATGTGACTATACCCATTTTTCATTTAAGTAAACTTGGTATAAAACCATTATTTTTAACAATCACGGTTTCAAATATAAATAAATTTATATTTACGATGATACAATTTTTTGACATTAACTTAATCATAATCTGTATATTATGTTGACGTACATTTGGCTATTGATATATTTTATTTTTAATCAATAGTTGTTTTGACATGACATAAAATGTAAAAAGAATAGTGAATAATATAAGTCATCAGCAGCTTTCTTTTAAGGTGATTAATTCTATCAAATTCATTGAATTGTACTGTTATTATTTTTGATACCAAGCAAAATAAGTAAAAGTATTGGTTTTATAATTATCTATTATTATCTATTTTTCATTTTGGGTGGAGATGCTTTACAAAAATATTATGTAGCTCATTAAAATATTAGGTAACTACCAATTATTTTAAATTTAATATCTATAGGGACCGGATTTATATGCAAATGCATAAATGTATTGAAATAAGCATTTTGAAATCTGATGAGCATTGCCCCCAATTTAGATGATTCTTATTAAAATAAAGCTAATTATGTTTTGCATATTTCAATGTTTTTCTTTTTGTTTGCATATATAATGCATATTTGTAGTTTTATAGTTCATATTATTATTTATAGCACATATATTTGTTTTTTGTCAAATTTTCACTTTAACAGCCACATAATATCGATAAAATTAAGACCGGTCAGATAAGATGAAATAATCATATGCGATATATATATATAATATATTACATTATATAGATACATTTGTTTGCATTAAACAACTTCTGATCATCCAGTGCAATAAGGTAAAATATGAATTCTATCTTAGTTTTCACTTTTTATTAATGCGGGATATTATTTTATAGATTGAAGATAAAGATCTTTAAATAGCAAAGAACTTAGTGAAGATGACGAAATACTTTTAAAACCTTTCTGTACCTTTATTAATACGTATTTTTTTACATAATATTAAATAAAATATTTTTGATTCAATTTTAATAAGTGCATATTTTGTAGTATATTACGGCATTTTTAGAAGCATATTTTGAGGATTTTTTGTACATATAAATCCGGTTCCTAAATATCAAAATAAACATTTATACTACATTTGGAATAGTTAAATGCTGAAAGTAAGTAAAAAAAAGGTATCAAGAAGGCCACCTACTTAAATGTCTCTTTTCTGAATTTTTTTTATTTATTCATATTATGCAGGAACTCTTAATTTTAAAGTTTATTTTTATTTACAATCTATAGAAATGAATAATGTATGCACCTTATTTAGATCATCGAAGAATGACAAATTGCATCTAAATTCTTTTAGTTTGCCTTGTCACTTGTGCAAAATTAATAATGAATGGGAGTTGTCAAAGGATCGGCTGTCTAAAGTTCTAACTGCCCGTAGTATAACACTTCCACAGTTTTTGTATTTTTAAGTACCAAAATGTAGATCAATTTGCTACCCTTAATTACAGTCTTAAAGGTATACATGTATTTATGTGACTATACCCATTTTTTATTTAAGTAAACTTGGTATAAAACCATTATTTTTAACAATCACGGCTTCAAATAAATTAGTACCTATTAAACTATTGAATTAGAAAAACCAATATTAATAATGGAAATTTACTCGTTGTTTTGGTTTTGGGTTGAGTATGAGAATCAGGGACTTGGCTGATAGAACTTATGGGATCAGTTGTTTTAAAGCTGTCTTGAATGTGCTGGACATCCTTTGAAGTTGGAAGTGTGGTTCTTAATGCAGAGAGTACGTTTTGCGGGACTTAGGTCTTATCCGTATGGTGATTTTCACTACACTTGAATTATCAAGATTTGTGATAACAATGGTTGTAGCATGTAAGTGTTACTGCACGATTAAAAATTATAACATTATGGTAGACCACGTATCTTTTTATGTGGTGTCTCAGTTACCACTTTACTGTTGAGTTCCGATGTGATGTTATGATGAATATACTTACTATTATCTTATAGGAAAACATCCACAAAGAATTTATAGTGGAAGGAAGTATTTTATTTTTATTTTAGCATAATATTTAAGTATTTAACTAATAATCTAGTTGCGCCTGTCAGTGTTTTATGATAGGTTTTTAAATAGGTAATGTAAGTTTCTTATGACAATTATGTGTGTGCGAAGATGACAAGGAGGTGGTAAATTAATAGTAACTATCTTTAGTTTAGTTTAAAATAGCCAAAATTGTATTATAATGTAGGTGATCTCTATGATGTAGATATGGAATGAGATATGATGGCGAAGACTTACAGGAATAACTATCCGAGCTGGTGATCTTAGTTAGAACGGTGTTGATGCAGAGGAGTTTGATATATTTTTTTTGTAGAGAGGTGGAGCCAGAAGATCATCTATTAGGCTGATTAAGAACTTGGCTTGGCAGGTATAGCAAAATTGATGGGAAAAATGAAAACTTTATTTTTTTTTTAATTTTGACTGGGTGATGTTGACAGATATTGTTTGTAGTCCTAAGAGTATGTGGTGAAACTAGGTCAGTTTTCACAGTTTCACAGAATAATAATATAACAACTTCTTATACTACATGTTTCTGCACGTTTTTTGCACATCATAACCAGCATTAAGTTATTTTTATTTTAAAATATAATGTATAATAAAATACATTTACTAAATAAAAATTTTTTTACATTTATCTTATAATAAAGTACAGATATAAAATTGTATTTCGTGATTACTCTTATTTTTTTATTATCATTCTAGAATTTTGTTTACGATGATGCAATTTTTTTACATTTACAACTTAATCATAATGTGTATATTATGTTGACGTTGTACATTTGGCTATTGATATATTTTATTTTTATTCAATAATTGTTTTGCGACATAATAAAGTAAAAAGAATAGTAAATAATATAAATAATCAGCAGTTTTCTTTTAAGGTGATTAATTCTACCAAATTTGATCATTGTAGCTCATTTAAATATTAGGTAATTTTATTATACCATTTATTTCAAATTTAATATCAAAATACACATCTAGCCTGCATTTGGCATTTTGAATAGTTAAATGCGGAAAGTAAAAAAAAAAAAGGTGCCAAGGAAGCACTTACTCTAATATGTCTCTTTTCTAAATTTTTTTTTATTCATATTATGCAGGAACGAATGAATACACTGCACTTTATTTAGATCATCGAAGAATGATAAATTGCATCTAAATTCTTTTAGTTTGCCTTGTCACTTGTGCAAAATTAATAATGATTGGGAGTTGTCAAAGGATCGGCTGTCTAAAGTTCTAACTGCCCGTAGTATAACACTTCCACAGTTTTTGTATTTTTAAGTACCAAAATGTAGATCAATTTGCTACCCTTAATTACAGTCTTAAAGGTATACATGTATTTATGTGACTATACCCATTTTTTATTTAAGTAAACTTGGTATAAAACCATTATTTTTAACAATCACGGCTTCAAATATAAATAAATTTATATTTCAATGTTAAATAATTAATTTAATACATGGGGAACAGAGTGGGCGAGCGGACTAAGGCGTCGGTTGCGACACGCACTGTAGCTGGTTCGAAAACCTAGCTTCGGGCAATCACGGTGTCTGTGATCCCCTACCCGGGCATGGCAGATACCTACGAGTGCCCACTAGAAAATTCTGCTGAACTAACAAACACACTTGTTTAAACCTACAGTAACCTCCCCCACAGTTAAAAAACACCCAATGGCCTAAGTTGCTGCTGGTTAATTAATAAAAAAAATAATACTAATAATAATTAATATATATTAAACTATTGAATTAGAAAAACAAATATTAATAATGGAAATATACCCATAATATAGTAGTTAGGACATTAAGAAGACATTTTACGCTGACAATAACACATATTACTCTGTAATTTCTATTATTAGAATGATTACCTCTTATAAAATTTAAAGGTAAGATTATTATCTAGGGAATTTCTGAGGCTTTTATTTATATTTTTATTGTACGCTATGCACCTTATTTAGATCTACAAATTGCATCCAATTTTATTTAGTTTGCCTGTCTATTGTACTAAATGAAAAATAATAAATTAGGAGTTGTCAATGGATCGGCTGTCTTAAGTTTCTAACTGCCCGTAGTATAATACTCCCACAGTGAAAATATCTATTAATATGTATATTATATAGTAATAAGCATAAACACATTTTACCATCTTAGTGTTAGTATTTTTGTACATAAAATAATGTTGAGGTAGCCAAATAATAAATAATATTTATAATCTTGTTTATTATTATATTTTTCTTTTTTGTAGATAACATTGAGCCACCTACCAATGACACTATTGACACATATATAGTTAATTTAGTAACTCATCTAACAACGGGCACTGGTACTGATCCTTCCTGGATTGAAAATATAAAGAGAGTTATTTCTAATTTAGACTTTTCACAGTGTTAAAATATATTATATTTTTGTTTACCAAACTATAAATAATTAATTATCCAACCATGTTGATTTTTAATATTATTTTATGTAAAATGCCTTATTGATAACATTATTATAATATTTTAAATATATTTTTTTATTTATTCAAACATTTAATTTTAAATTATTTAATATTTTATTAATCTCAAACAAATTGTAATCTTTTGAATCATGCCAATTGGGATATTAATTCCTTGTATAAACTCTTTATTTATATGAAATGTAATGTATCTTAAAGTATCTATAATTAAGTACCATTAATATGAGATTTATTAAATGTACTAACATCACATGCATTCAGTGAAATTTTTTATTCCTATTTTCTTGACGTAGCTTTCCTTCAATTAGTTTGTTTATCCTTTCTATTTGCTTCATATCAAACCCCTGAAAAGTACAAATAAATATTCATTTTATCTATTTACATTAAAAGACAATTATTATACAACTTCAATTTTTAAATTTTTAAGTCCTTCTTTAATTACACAAACTTTTTGCTGATACTGAATTATGTGTTCTATAACATTTAAAATGTTTGAGCTAAACTGGTTATCTATTAAATAAAATATTTATAATTATTTTAGGATTTTGATTACATCTTTCATATGAAATACATGAAATATTTAAATATGAAATTTTAAAATTTCCTGGACTATGATAACTCAAACCACTCTTTAATAATTGTCCTGTTAAATATGGGTGCGTGTGTGGGACAATCATACTTTCAGCCCTTTGTTTCAAATTAGCCACTAAAATTAATAAAAATGTGTTACTTAATGTCTTAATATTTTGTTTTTAGTACTAGTGTACTATAGTATGTATTATTTACTTTAGATCTAAAGATTTCCTAAAAGTGAACAGTTAATAGTAATGAATTTTATAGTTTAAACTTCATGTTATCAATAGCCATTCAATCTCTACTTTGTCTCAAAGTAGAATATACCAGTTCTACACACTTTTTCCTCTTCTTACGGTCACTACCTATGCCAATATGTGGGAAATGTGTGCCTCGGACGGAAACAGCCCGGTATATTCTATTTGAGACAAGACTATAGTAAAAATTAGTTCTATTCATTATAAGATTTTCGAGGAAGGAAATGAATTGGTTCAAAATCAAGCTTTTTACCAGCAATGAAAATCTAACTCGAATCTTGATAATTATCAAACTTTTCAATTTGGAAAACTAGATAAGTATTTTTAGAATCGAACAACATATTTATTTCAGATTCTGAGCAAAGCAATAAATTTATTAAATTTGATGTGTTTTTTTTTGTGTATCGCCTTTTGGGGCACTAAAAATACTTCATTTAAAAAAATTTATTCAAATATGACATTTTTACCAAATATTTATTTTATCATTTTAATTATAAAATGTTTAATTGCTTTTAGGTTTTATTCTAAAAATGTAAACAAATAATTATTCACTGGGTCAAAAAGCTTGGAAATTAAACTCTGAAGTAGTTCATAATATTGAAACCAATAAATCTAAAAACTATAAAAGCACAATTTTTGTATTGACATTTTAAGTTCAAATATGGACGAAATTAAATATTTAAAAAGCGGGTAAGTGGATGTTGCTCTGCTGTACAGTAGGTTACAAGTGGGTAAATGTATAATGGATTGTATTAAACTCAATAATATAAAACCTATCATTATATAAGAAAAACGATTTTGAGCAGAGACGGTTTGTCGGTCTAGATATCTTATTTAGACCTCATAGTTATTATTTATAATAGCATGTAAGTTGAATTAATATTATTATTTTTTATTCATTTCTATGGTGATACACAAAGCTTTAGAAATTAAAATCCCGCTTTTGACATCTATAAAGTACCATCTTGATCCAATTTTCTAAAAGATAAGATACCATAATATGTTGAAATCTAAGTACCCTGGAAGAAATGTTGTACATGTTTTTGTTATGTTTTACATTTGTAAGACGGAGACAACACGTGCTGGCTTAGCGTCCTCTTAACACATGTGACCCACAGCTCTTAGTTTAAGTCACAGATATAAACTAATACTATTAGTATATATCTGTGGTTTAAGTATGATCAATTTTTAAATATTTTTATTAAAAGAGCTACCATTGGGGAGAACTGGAGAAGCAATAAATAATTAATATAAGTATACTAGGTGATTAAAAATTAAAGTGATAAAATTAGAAATATTTTCTTACCTTCAATTGATGATAACACAGCGTTGTTATTACTATCATTTGATGAAATAGTTTTTTCTTTTAACTTTTGAGATAGAATATCAGTCTAAAACAAAACAAGTTTTGAATAATTTATTAAATTTAATAATTTAAACGTTTAGTATGTACCAAGACAATTATCTATATTATGTACGATTCCCAATCTATTTACAGGCAAAATGCATTTTTTTAAGTGATATACTGATATCTATACAAAAAGTGTAGGTATTGTTAAACATTCTTTTAAAATAAAATAAAAATTTTTATAATAAAATAATGTTATGATTTTAGCTTTGACTAAAAATATTAAACGAATACACAATACATATGGGTAGGTATGTCACATACTAAACGAATACTTTTTACTATTTTATAGAATTTATATATTTTTTAATTCTGAGAGTAGCGATGAGTGTATTGTATTTTAAATGATGTGTGTGTTATTGTTTCCGCCATCAACATTTTGGATGGTAAAAACTAAAAATGCTCTGATTTTCGACATCAACATCTTTTCTGATAGAAAATTTAATGAATCTAGTTGTGGCACTCGGGCGGTCAAAATTTAAAATTCCCAGTAGTTTTCGAGAAAAAAAAATGTAGGAGAAAAGGAAATTCTACGAAAAACCAATTTATGAAAAATCGATTTAAATTTTTTTGGTGGAACTCAAAAACTAATAACTATAGATACTTGAAATTTTCACCAAATATTTATAATAATATTTTATTTTTGAGCTATTTATAAGGCTATAAGCCTTGATAAATTTTATGAATTTTTTTAAATTCTTATCAATAAAAACTTTTTCACCTAATAAAAAGAGCTTGAACTTGTTGTTTGAACATTTGATGCAAGATTCCTTATAAATTTATTTTAAAACAGTTCAAAAATATTAAAGACTAGCTGATCCTGCAAATTTTATTGCCCTTAAAAAATTACAACTCTTAAATTGTTATTGATCAACTTCTTTTGGGTGTAACTCGCTGTAAGTGCAACTCAGCCAGTGGCGTCCGCAGGGGGAAGGCTAACGGGCTGAAGCCCCCCTCCCCCCATTGCCCGTATTATTATTAGTTTTTAAAAAAAATATTAATCAAGCTTAAACTGTCAACTATAGTAAATCTCATGTACCTATGTCTTACCAGAATGAATTCATTTTTAAAAAAACATTGAATTTGCATACCAATTTTCATAAATTATCTGTAATTTTTCGGTAAAAGTATGAACTACTTGTATGAATGACCTTTAAAAGAAAGACCTATTAAATTGTCTAGCCTTAGATATACATATTTTATATTTTATAAGTTTTGAACTACAAATTAACCGTGGTTTTGACGAAATTTGAACTTTAAATGCTTATAAAAAATAACCATGATGCCTATGTATTGTTAATATTTTAGCTATAATAAAAAAACTTACGTACCAGCTATTACATTTTTAAGCTTTTTGACCGGATAAATAATTTTATATTGCCATTTATAGAAAAAAAAAATGTCAATTAAACAAATACAATTCAAGTTAAAACGGTATAACCAAGCTTGTTACCAAACAATTTAAATACATTTTCATTTTTTTTTTCCAATTATTTTTAAAAGCACTAAGAATTTTCAATTTCGACCTCCTAAAAGTACTAACTAGATTCAAGTTGCTTCCAAAAACATACACTGGGCATCGAAACTTATGATCAGAGCATTTTTTCTACCAGAAGAGTTGAAAAGTTACAAACATTTTAAAATACCCCAAATAAACGTCTGAAATTATTAGACTGAACAAAATAAAAATTAAATTGTAACTAATTTTCAAGCCCCCCCCCCCATTGAAAAATCCTGCCGTCGACATTGAACTCAGCCACTCCCAGGATGGAATCTTATGGAATAATATTATATTATTAATTCATAACTCATATCTATTTTTAAAATATTATACACTTTCTTATTTGTATACCCCCTCCCCCACAATCACAAACAAATTAAAAATTCACCACTGTCATAATGTATTTGTATTTTAATATGCATTGTATAATAGACTAGCTGATCCTGTGCACTTCGTTGCCCGTTAAATGTAGGTACCTACTCTTTATGACTCTAACTTTGTTCAATTTAATATTCAGTGTATGGTGTTCAAAATTTATCTTAATTTTTCTATTGCCTGGAATAAAAATTCTGATTCGCAGCAGTATATTATCAGATAGGCGATCTACTTGCGGTAAATCGCGGACCCTGTAGTGCTGTTTGTAGTAAGTGTATGATTTAACTCTGAAGTATCAAAGTTATACTATACACCAATACCAAGTTTATTTTGATATAATATACGGTGAATTAATATAATCAATTAATACATAATCCTAACCTAACCTAACCGTACTAAAATCCGATGAATAAAAAAAACCAAATTTTACCCTTTTTAAATTAACCTATCTTCTTCTAAGATATCTGCACACAAATATTCATTTATATATAATATAGCTGATCCTGCGCACTTCGTGGCCCGTAAAAGATGACAACTTTTAAAAAAATTGTTATTGGTCAACTCCTTTTTGGTGTAATTCACTGCAATAAGTGTAACTCTGGTAGGCAATGTGCAAAAATTCGATTTGATGCATGCTTGTATCGGATCTGCCCGATTAACCAATAGCAACCAATAATAAATAAATACTGTTTCTATAAATTATTTCTCCTATAACCAATAGCAACCATTTATAAACAAATATTTCCATCTTAAATCTCAAAATCCCTGTTTGAGCACTTCTATTAATTGGTCGTAGCGTGATGTTATATACTTCCTCGATGAATGGACTATCGAACAAAAAAGTAATTTTTCAATACGAACCAGTAGTTCCTGAGATTAGCGCTTTCAAACAAACAAACTCTACAGCTTTATATATTAGTACCTATAGATTATAGTGCATACTCGGATACTGCATTGATTAAATATGTGTAGCAACCTATATTAATTTTAAGTTCCAAAGGAAAATTAAGTAACTCAATGTAACTTACTTACTCTTATAAATATTTTCATTAACATACAATGAATAATATAAATTAACATACCTTGATTTATGGCAAAATTGGTCAAGTAGAAGAAGATAAATTTGGTTCTTATTTAGTTATGGTTCTCAAAAATATGTTTTTAAATGAAAGTTTTTTCGGGGAATTTCCACTGTATAAACTATTAAAACTTACCAAATATTCTAAGAGCCTATTGCTCTGTTGTTCTTGCTTAGATTTCCAATTGGTTTCATAATCATTGAGTTGAAATGTTGATAAAACACTAACTAAAGCAAATGCCCCTTCATCCTTAATCAAATTTCTTGCCAATGAAAGTGATTTTAATGTTCTATTAGTTCTTAAAACCTAAGGGATATTGTTTCTTATTATTAGTATGCTAATAATATATCAATCATTATTTGTAATTTAAAGCTATCGAATATCCATGTCCTACATATTTTATAATTGGTATATTATAGGTAAAACCTACCTAAAATAATAGATAAAAATATATTATATAATTGCAATCCACCTGTGCTATTTGTTTTGCTCCTTTGCACGTTATACTATTGCAATCTAAGTACAATGAATTCAATTGTGTATTTCTTCTTGTCTCATCCAAAATATCCAAAAGATTGTTAACTCCTTTATCTTTAAGTTGGCAAAATCTCAGCCATAATTTTTTCACTCTTAAAATATAATTTAAGTAATTTAATTATGATAACAATGTATACAAAAAATAAAAATTAAAACGAATGTAAAAAAATTAAATAAATATTGTACATATTTGATATAATTAAAGGTATAGGTACTTGGTATCTGGTGTTAAGCAACATAAATAATTTAAATTTGATAGATTAATTCTGTCAAGTACTAGTTCATTAACAAGACATTCCTCCATTTTTAAATACTTGCTTAAATTGTTCAATACTTCTTGGTTAACATTGAAGTTAGTTAAGCTATTTAAATGTATAATATGTTCATAATTAGTTTTAGTTTTATACTACTTTTACTTGTAGGTACATATGTTTGGGGTAATGCCATACATTATACAACATATTTATGTTCTATACTTCTATGAAAATGTAAAGGTAGGACTACAGAATAGAATATATAATGGTATAGGACCATGGTTAGATTATATCTAGATGTGATTCAAGGGGGAGCGGACAATTTTTTTAATTATGACACAGCAAACATTTTAAGTACAAAGATGTGGAAAGAAACTTTAAAATCTATATTACTCTAAATTATTAATTATTTTTTCTGGAACGTCCAAAAGGAAACGGTGATTGCCCCATCGCTTGCTACTCCCCAACCACCCATCTTTAACTGGCATTGGATGTAGCCACGTAGGTACAAAAATGTGATTTAACAAAAAATCGCATGGTTTCTACAATATGTCTTCAATACCTACTGGCTACTACCTAGGTTGTGGGTAAACTTGTATTAATTGTGAAATATAAATATTAATAATTACTTATACTGCACTTTATTCATATGACAACTACAAAAAAATACATAGTACCTAGGTATATATTTTAAACGGTGCTCCTCTAATATACAAATTGTAATAACATTATGGTTCCTGCTCTATATTTAAGAATAAAAATATTAATAAAATGTAGTTACTAGATATTTTATCAGTTGTAAGCATTGATGAAAGTGATATAGATATTGAACATTCTGTCATTTTATGATATTATTATAGATGGCTTTGTAGAGAATAAAATCAAGGAATGTAGGTATAGGTATACAATTTGTAAATTTTGATAAAATATATTTATATTCGTTTTTTTTTATTGTTTGATTATTTTATATAATTATACGAATTATATTTATAGATGATACATTACTGTATGAATTAATACTATTCGGGAATATAAATAATTATTTAAAATAATGATCCACCCAGGTCCCACGGTCCCCAAAATCTTCTCCCTTAAAGTTTGAATCTAGAGCCGGGAACCAGGTACACTTTTAGTTACTAAATGTCTAAATGGTACTTACACAGCTAAACATTACACATAACACTGTACACTTTAGACAACGCCTGGTTCTATTATAGGTATACCATAAAACTTTTTGAGCACATTTTCTACTTGGAAAAAGATAATAAAAACTAAAAAGGTTTGTATATAATGTAGATTACATATAATAAGTAGGTACCTACCTAATAGGCAATAGCTAATACCTACATAAATGACAATTCTATATTGCAGTTTGTATTGCAATTTGCAGTAGGTACCTATATAATTTAGATTGGTACAATGGTATCTACTTCCTATATTATATTAATACAGTCAACTCGCTATACATCTAACGAATTTTAATGAATCGAGAAAAAAGTTCGATGTATCGAAAGTTCGTTATATCAAGAGCATAAACCAACAAAATTCGTTAAGACGATTTTATCAATATTTAAATCAACAGACTAGAGACCTACATATTAATATTCATTTAGTAATATATACTCTTGACATTATTACCATTTCAATAAAACTCGGCATTTCAAATTTTTTTCTGTTTCCTCTGAGTTTCGACTTAAAGAGAGTTTACTGTATTTACATACCTATAGTAAGATACCATTATTACATAATGGGTATAAAATACATGTGTAAATGTGTCATTATGCATTTATACCTATAACTTATATATATGTAGGACGTAGGTATACTGTAATACTGTATTATACAATTATTTCATACGACGGATATACATGTGGACCTATTTGTTTTATTAAAAATCGGGTTTTTTTTTTTTACTCAACTCAAGCACATTATTACATAATAATTGTTACCTACTCGTTAGAAAAACTTCGTAACAGCAAAATATTTATTTTTGTATATTTTCGTAGTGTCATTACTAGCTTAGAGCGAGAAATTTCATGCATTTGCATATTTTTTCTGGTTAATTTTATCGTATAAAGAATCGTATCGTACAAGTATGAGTAGGTACTTACATTGAACAATTTTTATGATCCAATGCTCAAAGATTTTATTGCATATTTTTGCATATTTTGACATTTATGGGTTTAAAAGACATATTTTTGATTATAAGAGCATATTTTAAGTTTTTAGTGCATAATTTGATAGTTCATCCGTAAATATTTTTCATGAATCATGGTCAACAATTATTATATATTTATATTACAATTTACATTTGAATGAAAAATGAGATCAACAAATTGTAATGTATTATAATGATTGATTGACTTTATACGTTTAATTTTTTAAGTAGGTATTAATAATATTACCTGAGTTTTGTAATATTTTTTGATGTTTCGTTTTCATACCAATGCACATCGGTAACCCGCATTTTGCTATCAAATTTCTTTTCTAATTTTCATTAAATAATAATAGGTGTATTATTAGTTTAAGCTGTTTAAAATTAAAATTTTTTTAATAAGTACCTAGGTATCTAAATATTATAGTTAATATGTAACTCGTATAAGTATGCTTATGTTGCCTACCTATAGAGCTACGAGAAGTTAGTAACTGTTAAACAATTTATAAATTAGCACTAGACATATACTTAACCAATAATATAGTGTAGCTAAGTCATAAACATATAAATACATTTATTTATATGTCAATGAGTTAAGTAGTCTATAACTATTGCCTTTTGGAATTTGGACTACCGCTGGTTAAAGGTTTCTATACGATTTTGATATTTTAATGAATTCAACCTATCCAATCGGCAATCATAAAAAATCTAAATACACGTAGTTATAACGTTATATTGTTATTAACAACTTCACTGCGTTAAATAATTTTTCACTTGGTACGAAGTTTATACATTTTTGGATTCATCTCCTCTACTTAATAATTCCCAATTCGAGCACTGTTTGTTATCATAGTTTATAAACAATTTACTAAATGTATACATTAATATAAATTAATATAAATATTGTTAGCCATTTAATCTAACATTTGTCCTATATATTATAATTACTTCGTACATGTCACATGTGTGATCTGTAACATAATTAAGCTTAACTTATTATTTTTAAATTAGCTGAAATAAACTCGCCTAAAGAAGTTTTCACTTCAAAAAGCCAAGTTGTTAGAATATGAATTGTATTCATATTCATTGTCTAAACTCAAAAAAATGTTTTGAAAATGTTATTGTGTGTAGTAAATTATAGCTTAAGTTAAAGTTGAATGTTTTAAGTTTCTTCAATTAATATTTTTTGAATTCTAGCAAAATATCAAAAATCGTTTTGACTGTTTTAGGAGAAATTGTTATTTTTCGTGAGATTACCTATCTAATGTCATCATAATTTTAACTTCAATCACACATGAATGATTCAATGATTTAAAATGTTTGTGAATTATTGCTTTAAGATTACCTTTTTTAATTTCAGTTGAAATAATTTATATAAGGAATCTTCTATCATTTTTTTTCAAGTTTTGGCTGTCTAAAATCTAAATTAACAATTTTAATAAGTTTAACTTTAAACTTTAACGGTTAAAAAACTGTGACTACCTATGTATTTTCGATATTTTTAAATTTCTGTAAAAACAACTTACAAGGAACCTTGTACTATTACATTTTTAAGTTTTTTTATTACAAACAATAATTTGATCATACATAAATTGAACAGAACTTTAAAAAAAGTCTATAATTTCAAATTTCCATAAATTGAAAAAAAGAGCTGAATATTTTGAAAATTATGATATCAGTATAACACTAGTTGGTTCTTCCCTCAAGGAGGGATCTTTTTAAGATATTTATAAGTTTTTTTTTAAATATTGTCCATACAAAGTTTTTCGCAAGGTCGAAAAACTGTAAAATCTAATACTAAGTTGATCACAAGTTGTTAGTAGAAAATGAAAAAAAAAGTTTAGCGTAAATCCACAATATTTTTTTATGAGCGTCTGAAGTTAGACATTGGATATTCACCCGTAAATTAACAAAATGTCATAGAAATCTACTTATCTTGTTGTAATTCTAAAACTAATGACCATAGGTACTTGAAATTTTCATAAAATGTTTTTATTTTATTATTTTTTGTACATAAAAATTGAAAATTTCCAAAGTATTTTAACTCGTTTGGATTTATTACCTACTTCATAGAAATTTTAATTTTTTTTAGTTTCTTTCTAGAAAAGTTAAAACATTTCTAAATTTACTTATCCAGACAACTTTTACTTTTCTCTTGTTTGAACCAGGGACAGAACTGCTTTCGCATTGCTTCAACCAACTTATCTAAACACCTACTATAGTGATTATGAATATATATCCCCCCCACCAATGAAAATTCCTCTTTACGCCTCTGTGTTCTATATAATATAATATTTTAAATTTTAATAGATTAAGGATGAAATATATTTTGTGTTGGTACTTGTGTCATTTGAAAATCAAATGTATTTTGTATTTAATAATGAGTGATATATTCGTAAAATATAATCATATTTTATAATAAAATAGGTATTATAAAAAGGATATATTTTTTTTAACAAGTTATGAGTTTTATTATCCACAAACCCACACACACCGCATACAGAGATTTGTAAACGATAATTAAAGTTAGTATATAAAGTATAACAATCTAAAGAATTAACATAATAATATACATCAACCTATATAATACATTTACCATTTACCTATTGTGTTTCATTCTTTTTTTTTAATTTTATTACAAAATGCTATACCTACACAAAGTTTATTTTATTTTATTTGAAGTAAGTACCTATGTTTTTGACCAGGCGTGTCCAAATACTTCAACTTATTCAATAATGTAACCATATGTAGACATCGCCCAGTCACTCATTATGTCGTACCATATACAGTATATACACTTAAGTCCTAATGTAAAATCTTACATAATATAGGTACCTACATATAATTACTGTATGAGTTATGAAATTTAACAGAAAAGTTAGATTTACAAAATACAATAATTTTTATTAAAAACCCGAATATAAATTAGTAATAGCTAGGGAAATATATTATACCTACTTAAATAATATTTTGTATAATTTACATCTTAGAAAAATATTTAATAACGTTTTGAATTTTGATTTAGGCCTACTATTTAAGCTCCATCACTCGTCACTCATCAGTGTTGAAAAAATACTAATATACCTACTACTATACCTACCTAATACATACATAGGTATAAGTGTATAACTACTTAACCAGTTGAACCTCAAAACTAGAAAACTATACCTATTTATATATTTACATTTTTATTCAATAGACCTAAACTTGTTTCAAAATCTATTAATAATTGAATAACTAACTTTTTGATAGTTTCATGATGATTTAACATTTTCTTCGTCTTTATTCTCCAACATTTCTTAACTTTATACATTTACATAGCAGGTAGGTATATTAATTCGTTTACTTACTAATGTACATACGTATAATAGAACAATGTATTCAATTCAATATTAGATATTTGTGATAATTATATAACTTTAAAAAAATATTCTAGTCTGAAAAAATTAGGTATTTTAAACAAGTACAGCTTGATTTTATATCACTTCACTAGACAGATATAGTGCCATATAGTGGGTATATACTATATAGTAGGTAGCTTAGTATACATATATGTACTATTCAAAATATATCTCTCTATAAGGTATTCAAAAAAGTTTTGAAAAATAATTTTCTTCAAATAATGACCATTGCTAAAAATTCATTTGTAAATTTTAAGATGGTTTAGAAAGAGGCTTCAAGTATCAGTTTAAAAAAATAACAGTATCAAAAAATATCAGTGAAAATAATATGCAAAAATTCGAAGAATACATATTATTACTTATTAGGAGAAGAAATTAGAAAAAGAACAAACAGATGAGTATGAATATTTAGGTATCGCCATATCGGTAATGTTACAGAAAAATTTCAATTTGGAATGCTTCGTACTATAAAAATGAAACAGAGAGATCTGCAAACAGTTCAAAGACTTGCTGTAGCCTGTCGTCATGGAAAAGTTAAGCTCCCTGAACATAATGCGTATCTTCAATATTATTAAATGATTGATTGTACGGTAGTAATGGTGAAACTAATAAATATTTTAGAAGAAATATCATAATTTATATTTATAATAATTGGTTTGCATTTTCACGATGTAAAAGTCGTGGGGAATGAGGATTGAATGAAAATTTGAAGAGAAATCAATTAAAATATTGTATTTGAGTATTTGATGAGGCATTATCTACAGTAATGTGTGAATTATATTTTATTTAAAAATTTGATAATTATTAATTTATAATATTTGAATTATTTTTTATTCAGCATTTTTATATTCGTGTCATAAACTCTCGGCTTGCAGAAAAAAGATTGAAGATCAGCAAGCGAACAGAGAACAGGGGGCGAAGCCTACTGGAGGGTTGGAGACCACAGCTAGCCGGAGGTAGAGCCCCCTGGTATTAAACAAAATAAAAATACATATTATATCTATAAATTACAGAGAAATAAATTAGTGTTGAAGTGATAAAAAATTGTCTGATAAAATGATGACGACAATCTGTTTAGTATATAATATACATACTGGTGTATACTGGCAACTGACGTACCTACTGTGTTTACATAAATATAGAATATGGTTTATCACTTATTTAAAGCGATTGGCCATACGATTATAATTTATAGTATATTTGTCGTCGACCTTAACCGTGTTAGATTTCATTTACCAAAGAAACCGTCTACCATGATTTGTATAGTCGTATAGATAGGTACAGAATGATTATTAATTATTATCGGTTGTCTATTTAAATTGTTATCCCATTGCCCTCATATCATTATTATCTCTCATAGTCTCATCCGGGTTCCACATAAACAGTTCGGTTTAATAATATTTATCGTATAGGGCGACAACATTCTATACGTTAATACGTTATATAGTATATATACTCTAACTCTATGATCATTGATCGTATACACATACCTCCATATATCACCGCCGTTAACGGAGTTATTTATAAGGCGTTGACGGAGATTTATAATCCACATGGGTAAAGCGAAACAACAAACATGACGTATATATATATATATATATATATATATCCATTATATTATAACCCTGCAGTATGCAATGCGTATACGTCATATAGGGCGTAAATTATATAGAAGCAAACCCTCATATAATATTAAATATAGTAAAAAGTGAGTCGACCATCATCGGACAAAAAAGGGGTCCCTTTTCCAGGCACACATTTTACGTAGTGTACGTACAGATGTTACCCCGGCTATAGGCCTGGAGAGTGTGCACCGCGCGTAGGTATATATACCAGTAGCAGTGTGTAAAGGGGCGAGGAAAACGTTTACTTTCTTTTTTACTATGTACTACGTACATAATATCATATTATATATTTATATACATATATTTTTTTTCCATAGATCATCTCTGCAGCAGGTGGTGTCGTTTTACATACCCGTATGCGTGTCCTACTCAAAAAAAAAATGGAAGAAAA
>WHPZ01580754.1:0-24416 GCA_016617965.1 Macrosiphum rosae
CAATCAGTACTGGCGAGTAAAACTCCTGTTCAGGCGATGAAAGATTGGTACAAAATTAAACCTGAGTTATTCAAAAAAAACCATACTATCTTCCGGGATGTGACAGTTAGGTTAGGAGCAGCCGGACGCAGTAGCGGCAAACGTTCTGTTGCCAACCTGTAGTAGCGGCTAATCTGTTGAATCGACAGTTTTATCCATAGACATTAAATACCGGGTGGCCAGGTGATATCACTTATCTTCGCACAGCTCAGGGATGGTTAAATTTGGTTATCGTCATGGATTCACGTTCAAGAAAAATAGTGAGTTGAGCCTTCTCAGACCAACCGGACAGCGCCATGACTATCCACACACTACGGCTGGCGGTCAATAAAAGACGGCCAACAGGCTCAGTAGTGCTCCATAGCGATCAAGATGCGCAGTATACCAGCGCTCAGTTCCAGCCCTGCCAGCAGGAACTTGATGTGACAAGCAGCATGAGCTTAACGGCCTGGATAATGCTGTTACGGAGAGGCTTTTCCGCAGCTTGAAAGCTGAAGAGTTAACTCTCGTCGTTATGAAACTCGAAGTTAGGGTATTGCAGACGTTATCGATTATATCGACAATTTTTATAATCTGAAGTGTCGGCATTATCGGCTGGGAAATATACCGCCGGATGAATATGAACATCGATTACAATAATGTGCACTAAATCAGTGCCCGATGTTAGTTGACCATTACAGATGGTTTCAAACGGGTATTAATGGGAAGATAAGGTGATGCATCTAATTAGTCGAACCTGTGTTTATCAATGAAGGAACCGATGATTTTTTCCTGCAACGCAATAGAACCTGAGAAGCAGAGAGTTTTGCGAGCCACTCTTTTGATGCGGGTACTATTCGCTTCGACGCGAGCTTTTTAAAGTGCGGATAACCCTGTTGATACCGATTTTTAAGCGTCGTTGCTGTATCGCGAACCCCAGCACCGTTGAAGGCCATATCAACGATTGGCTCTTTAACGCCGGGCTTCCTAGCCTGATAAGTGTAGGTGAGCTCTGGGGAAACGCTTCTGGCATTTAGGGTTCTGACTACCACGGCGAACCAGAGCAGAAGCACAACGGGGACAATGAACCATTAACGCAGGGCGTGAGGAACCTAAAAACCGGTATTGTACAGCAAATTCAGCCAATTAGAGACATCACCAGGGATGTCAATTACTCAGCAGGTTTTCAATTTTTTTCAACAGTTGTTCCGCCTCGACAGATGGCAATACCGCATCAACTGGCAGATACCACCAATTGGGCTGTGCAAAAGCATGGCATTTTACCGCATCCTTTTCCGTCATCAACAGCGTTTGCCCTACTGGCGTCAGCGCCGACAGTGACGCCAACTGGTACTTCTGATGATCGGCAAATGCCACTTCTTGTTCGACATCGGTTCCCAGCTTTTCCAACATGGCGAAAAAACGCGGTGGATGGCCGATACCCGCCACCGCCACCACATGTGTTAATTCAGCCACTGGATAGCGCTCGCCACTGAGCATATTCACCGCCTCACGCGCGCGCAGGCCCATAGCGATTTCCCCCTCCTGCGCCACACCGCCGTTGGCAACGCACGCGTCCACGCTATTGAGACGCGCTGCGCGTTCACGCATCGGCCCTGCCGGTAGCCACCAACCGTTACCAAAGCGACGTACGCCGTCGATCACGACCAGTTCGAAGTCACGCTGCAACGCATAATGCTGTAAGCCATCGTCAGTGATCACTACATCAAGCTGATACTGCTGTAGTAATGCCTGAATCGCATCAGATCGTTTAGGTGCAATAGCCACCGGTGCGCCGGTACGCTGATAAATCAGCACAGGCTCATCACCCGCCTCACGGGGGGAGGTGTTCTGACTAAGCACCAACGGATAAACCGCAGATTTGCCGCCGTAACCGTGTGACACTACACCAACCTGGTAACCTCGTTGCTGCAATTGCTCCACCAACCAGATCACTATCGGCGTTTTGCCATTACCACCAACGGTGAGGTTGCCCACTATCACCACCGGAACCGGTGCGCGCCAGCTTTTACGCAGGCCGCAACGATAACTAAGGCGGATCAGCGTACTGACTAGGCCATACAACCAAGACAACGGCAGCAATATCAGATAAAGCAGAGAGCTACCTGACCAGATGCGGTCAATCATTCTTGACCAAATTGCAAACGATACAATTGCGCATAGACACCTTGTTCGTCGAGTAATGCAACATGTTCACCACGTTCAACAATGCGACCTTCCTCGATCACCAGAATTTCATCCGCCTTTTCAATCGTTGACAAACGGTGGGCGATCACCATCGAAGTGCGATCTTTCTGCAATTCGTCCAACGCCGCCTGAATAGCGCGTTCAGACTCCGTATCCAGTGCTGAAGTTGCCTCGTCCAGGATCAAGATCGGGCAATCACGCAGCAGTGCACGCGCGATGGCGATGCGCTGGCGTTGACCACCGGACAGCGTTACGCCGTTCTCGCCGATTACCGTATCCAACCCATTCTCCATCTTATCGATAAAGTCCATCGCATAGGCCATACGCGCCGCTTTCTCGATTTCTTCGCGGCTATAGCGTGCTTCATGTGCGTAAGCAATATTATTAGCGATGGTGTCGTTGAACAGATGAACGTTTTGAGAAACCAGCGCGACCTGATCACGTAGAGAAGCCAACGTATATTCCCGCAGATCATGCCCATCCATCAGGATCTCACCTTCCTGAATATCGTAGAAACGGGTCAATAAGTTGGCAATTGTCGACTTGCCAGAACCGGATCGGCCTACCAATGCCACAGTTTTACCTTCCGAAATGCTCAGGTTGATATTACGCAGCGCCGGGATTTCTCTACCTGGGTAATAGAAGGTCACGTTACGGAATTCGATATCGCCTTTCGCACGCGCCACTTGGCAAGTGCCGGTATCTTTCTCCTGCTCCATATCCAAAATTGAGAACAAGGTCTGGCAGGCCGCCATACCGCGCTGGAACTGGGCGTTGACGTTAGTTAGCGATTTCAGCGGACGCATCAAGGCGATCATGGAAGAGAACACCACGGTAATAGTACCAGCGGTAAGCGTTTCCATCACACTCGGGAAGCTGGCGGCATATAGTACAAAGGCCAAGGCTAAAGAGGCGATCAGTTGGATGATAGGGTCGGAGATGGAGGAAGCGGATACCAACTTCATACCCTGTTGGCGCATGCGATTGCTAACCGAGTTGAAGCGATCGGTTTCGACCTGTTGCCCGCCAAAAATCAGTACCTCTTTATGCCCCTTCAGCATTTGCTCGGCACTGGTGGTCACTTGCCCCATAGTATTTTGCATATTTTTGCTGATATTACGGAACCGCTTGGACACGATGCGGATCGCAATTGACACGATAGGTGACAGCACGATCAGGATCACCGAAAGCTGCCAACTGTAATAAAACATCATGCAGAACAGTGCAATAATCGATGCGCTTTCACGCACCACAGTCACCAGCGCGCTGGAAGAGGATGATGCTACCTGCTCTGAATCGTAGGTAATACGCGACAACAACGTGCCAGTGGACTGTTGATCAAAGAAAGAAACCGGCATTCTCATCATGTGGCCAAATAGACGGCGACGCATATGCATCACCACCATGCCGGAAACCCAGGAAATGCAATAGCTGGAAATAAAGCTGGTTGTACCGCGCACCACCATCAAACCAATAATGGCCATCGGCATCCACTGTAGGATACTATTCTCGGTTTTTCCAAAACCGTCATCCAATAAAGGTTTAAGCAAAGACAGCATAAAGGCGTCGCTGCCCGCGTTGATAATTAATGCTATACCAGCCAGAATCAAGCCGGCCCTAAAAGGCGTGATCATCGGCCAGAGGCGACGGAAAGTCTGCCAGGTGGAGAGATCATTATCATTCATCATGCAAATACCAGCATCGGAAGAAATAGCGGCTTATTTTACTCATTATCACCTTCTACGCCAAACCGCTGGTGGTACCAACGGGGCATTAATTGTTCTCGAAAGCCTTTAATTTGCCAATCGTTGTCGAAAAAAAGTACCGATAACTGGCCTGAGTAGGAAGTATCGCGCCATATGATGCCATTTGCCAGATATCTGGCGACAACCTTCACCGCAGGTAATCGCCATTTGTGGTAACGAGATGCCGAAGCCAACGCTGCTTCAGGTGCAACCGCACGCAAAAAAGGCGGCGTTGAAGAGGTTTTACTGCCGTGGTGCGGAACTTGCAGTACGGTAACCGCCAGCTTATCACGCTGTAACCTGAGCAACTGTGCCTCCGCTTTCTTTTCCACGTCGCCAGTCAGTAATAAGCTAAATTGGCCGCCATCCACGCGGATCACACAGGAGTCATCATTGACCGGTCTTTTCAGCGCTTTCGGTGGCCACAACACCTCAAATTGCAGTGATTGCCACTGCCAGCTTTCACCGGCTACGCAAGGTAAATGGCCTGAATGAAGTATCGGGCTGCGTACCCTCGCCCGTGGAAACGCCTGCTGCACATCTTCCAGCCCGCCGATATGATCAAGATGATCATGGCTGATGATAATATGTTCCAGTTCGATACCCCGCCAATTTAGCATAGGCAAAATATGGCGTTCGGCAGCACTACCTGTTGCCCAGTGATCACCTGTATCAAACGGTACCCCTTTGCCATTTCGCTCGATCACTACCGCCAGGCCATGGCCTACGTCCAGCATATCTACCCGCCAACGGTATGCGGGTTCTTTTTCGCGCCATAGCACGCAACAGATCGCTACCGTGAGCCATCCCGACGCATAACGCCACCACCAGTGAAAACGCCAGCAAATCACCAGTAGCCAACCCGCAACGCTAGCCAACAGTGAGGCAGCGCCTAGATCGATCCAGCCGCGCTGCATATATTGCAGTGGAGTAAAGACCCACATCAGTGTCAGATCGGCCAGGCCCCATAGCCCACTGCCCAATGCTGGCAAAGCACCGCAGATCACCGCCAGTAGAATCAACGGCACCGTCACTAGCGAAACCACTGGCACAGCCCACAAGTTGGCCGGCATTGAGGTTAACGTCAGGCCAAGAAACAACGCTGCTTGCATCGGCACCAGCAATAACGTGATGCCAAACTGGATATGCAGCCAACGCACTGGTACCCAATACCAAGCGGAGCGGAAACGCGCGCTTAACGGCACCCATTCGAACCAGAAAATCAGGCAAGCGACCGCCAATACCGATAGCCAGAAACTGTCCGACAGTACCGCCAACGGATCGCATAGCAGAATTAACCCTACACACCATAGCCACACCTGCCAAGAAACGCAGTGAACACCACGTAGACGCAGCAGCATCCACAGTGTCAATGCCAGTGCGGTGCGTACCGCCGGAGGCTGTGCGCCAGCCAGCCAAACATACACCAACGTACCGAGCCAACTGGCTATAAGAGGGAAACGGTAGCCAATCAGGTGGGCAGGCAATAGCCACTGAGCCGCCCGCAATACCGCCCAAATTAGGATAGCCGCCATAGTCACATGCAAGCCTGAAATGGCCATCAGGTGCGCAATGCCAGTTTTTAGCATCAAAGTGCGCAACGTGGGTTCCAGCGAGCCTCGTTCACCAAAGGCCAAAGCCAGCAGTACCGATTTGTAGCGCAAGTCAGCCATGTTGTTCTCTGCATGGCTGATAATGCGTTGCCGCCAATTGCAGTTACCGTCAAGCAGGCTGGCATGCTTGACTTGACCAGTCAGTAGCTGACGTTATGCCATCGATTAACGTTGGCTGTCAAACCCACCTTGGTTCAACTTGCCATGCACCGGCCTCACGCGCAGCCGAAGCTGCCAACGCTGTCCAGCGCACAATCGTTGTTCATCCGGCTGCCAAGTCGTGGTGAAGGCGATGGATGGGGTGAGCCGACGTCCGTTAACTTGTTCTATTCGCATCCGCGTTTGTCTGCCGGCCGCAGGTAGCAGAGTAACGCCGATAACCTGTACCACTGCCGCCACCTCAGGGCCACGGCTCAACCGTTCAGCTTGCCCCAGCATATTTCCAGCATTGAAAACCTCCCACAGAAATCCCAACGATCCCCAACCGATAAATTGACAAGCGACCCGGCGGACACGCAGCATCAGGCTGAAAGGCAAAACAACCAGCCATGTTGTCAACATATCAGGCAATTGTGGCAGTACCAGCAAGGGCAAAATGCCACAGACAATGGCAATAACCGCCAGATCCAACGAGATTTTGATCGGCCTTTCTCCCATTAAACAAACAATGCACAGCCGCGTATTACAGCTAGCAGGCGGGATTGTTCACCTTTCATTCGGCAAGTGCCAGCGTCCTTGCGATGACTCGCGATAAACACCGCAGATTAGCGATTCAGGTTTCATTCATTGATGTTGAACCAAGGCACGGCACGCAAGAATAAGTCAGGTGGGAGGGGCAGAAAATGACTAAACAGCAAGCAAATAAAACGGTGCCTTGAGGCACCGTTTTATTTTTTTTACCAGCAAAAACTTATGGAAAGTTCAGCGATTAGCCGTAGATATTGGCGCGATCACGTAACTCTTTACCAGGCTTAAAGTGAGGAACGTACTTACCATCCAGCTCCACTTTATCACCCGTTTTTGGGTTGCGACCCACACGCGGGGCACGGTAGTGAAGAGAAAAACTGCCAAATCCACGGATCTCAATGCGTTCACCATCAGCCAATGTTACAGCCATATGTTCAAGGATCTCTTTCACTGCATCCTCAACGGTCTTCGCAGGGATATGAGATTGCTGACTAGCAAGTCTTTCGATAAGTTCAGACTTGGTCATAATTCCTCCAAGATTTGCAGCTAAACTACCGTATCGGGCGGCCAGAAACCGCCCCCCGTCATTACTCGCCTTTAGCCGCTTTGAAAGCTTCAGCCATTGCGTTAGAGAAGTTGTTGCCTTCTTCCTGTTTGTGGTTAACAGTTGCGATGACATCTTTCTCGTCAGCTTCGTCCTTAGCACGTACAGACAGGCTTACTACGCGGTTCTTACGGTCAACGCCAGTGAACTTGGCTTCAACTTCATCACCAACGTTCAGAACCAAAGTTGTATCTTCAATGCGGTCGCGAGAGGCTTCAGATACACGCAGGTAACCTTCTACACCACCTGCTAATTCAACTGTAGCACCTTTGGCGTCAACTGCGGTGACTTTACCCGTAACAATAGTCCCTTTCTTATTAATAGACAGGTAGTTATTGAAGGGATCTTCAGCCAGTTGCTTCACGCCCAAAGAGATACGCTCGCGCTCTGCATCAACTTGCAGAACAACTGCGGCGATTTCGTCACCTTTCTTGTAATCACGAACTGCTTCTTCGCCCGCAACATTCCAAGAAATGTCAGACAGGTGAACCAGGCCGTCGATGCCACCATCCAGGCCGATGAAGATACCAAAGTCAGTAATAGACTTGATTTTACCTTCAACACGATCACCCTTGTTGTGAGTTTCTGCGAACTGCTGCCATGGGTTAGATTTGCACTGCTTCAAGCCCAGAGAAATGCGACGACGTTCTTCATCAATGTCCAGAACCATCACTTCCACTACATCGCCCACGTTAACAACTTTGGATGGGTGGATATTTTTGTTGGTCCAATCCATTTCAGAAACGTGTACCAAACCTTCAACACCTTCTTCGATTTCTACGAAGCAGCCGTAATCAGTCAGGTTGGTAACACGACCTGTGAGTTTGGTGCTTTCAGGGTAACGTTTCGCGATAGCCACCCATGGATCTTCGCCCAGTTGTTTCAGGCCCAGGGAAACACGAGTACGCTCGCGGTCAAACTTCAGCACTTTAATGGTGACTTCATCACCCACATTGGCGATTTCACTTGGGTGCTTAACGCGTTTCCAAGCCATATCAGTGATGTGCAGCAGGCCATCTACGCCGCCCAGATCAACGAATGCACCGTAGTCAGTGAGGTTCTTAACGATACCTTTAACTTCCATGCCTTCTTGCAAGTTTTCCAGCAGTTGATCGCGCTCTGCACTGTTCTCAGATTCAATAACCGCACGACGAGAAACCACAACGTTGTTACGCTTCTGATCCAACTTGATGACTTTAAACTCAAGCTCTTTGCCTTCCAGGTGCAACGTGTCGCGTACTGGACGCACGTCAACCAGGGAACCTGGCAGGAACGCACGAATGCCGCTCAGCTCGACGGTGAAACCACCCTTAACTTTGCCGTTGATAACACCAACGACAGTTTCAGCGTCTTCATAAGCTTTTTCCAGCGTGATCCATGCTTCGTGACGCTTAGCTTTCTCACGGGAAAGCAGGGTTTCACCGAAGCCATCTTCAACAGCGTCCAGCGCAACGTCAACTTCGTCACCAACCTGGATTTCCAGCTCGCCCTGTACGTTTTTGAATTGCTCAGCCGGGATGGCAGACTCAGACTTCAGACCAGCGTCAACCAGTACGACATCTTTATCGATAGCAACGACAGTGCCACGAACGATGGAACCTGGACGGGTTTCGATTGTTTTCAGCGATTCTTCAAAGAGTTGAGCGAAAGATTCAGTCATGTTGTTAATCTTCAGGATTCTTTAGTTTAACGGCCATCCAGCATCCCGCCGAATGGGGTTGTTTCACATACCCCGCCATTGGCTCCATGCCGACAGAGTTTAGGTTATAGGGGTAAATTTTACCCAATACATTGCGGTATTTCTATGAAAAATAGGGTAAAAAAACCAACTGCACCACCACACTTATTGCTGCGGTAACGCCATGACTTTCTGTACATACCCCAACGCTTGCTGGATGACTTCCACGATCGATAAGCTGGTTGAATCCAGCACAAAGGCATCGGAAGCAGGCACCAGAGGCGCGATAGCTCGATTACGGTCACGGTCATCCCGTTCCCGTATCTCGGCTAAAAGACATTCAAAGTTAACATTAAAGCCCCTTTCCTGCAACTGTAGCCTACGGCGCTGCGCTCGCTCTTCAGCGTTGGCATCAAGGAAAATTTTAACCGGGGCATCCGGGAACACCACCGTGCCCATATCGCGGCCATCGGCAACCAGGCCAGGCTCCTCACGAAACGCGCGCTGGCGGCGTAGCAACGCCTCGCGCACCCGTGGTAACTTAGCCGCCCGCGAGGCAGTGTTGCCGACGGTTTCGGTACGGATTTCATTGCTGACGTCCTCACCTTCCAAAACCACCAGCAGCTTGCCATCCTGAGCGACAAAACAAACATCGAGATGTGCGGCCAGCGGAACCAACGCTTCCTCAGAAGTGATATCTACCTGATGATGTAACGCCGCCATCGCCAGCACACGATAGATCGCGCCAGAATCAAGCAAACGCCAACCAAGGGATTCGGCTATGGCTTTACACAGCGTGCCTTTGCCAGAGCCACTTGGCCCATCAACGGTTATCACCGGGGCTGTAGCCGTCATTTCTCTCTCCTTCAGGTAGAAAACCTCGCAGGAACATAGCCAGTCCTCAAATTAATATGAAGGTCTGGTTGCCAGCGGCCCTGCCGATTGCCCAATAGGGGGCAGATACTGCGGCGTATTATACGCTGCCATGCGGTGAACTGTTACCTCGGAACGGTCTGGTTGTATGAAAATAAGCGTATAACCGCGAAAAAGTATAGAAAAACAACGATTATTCGGCAATAAATACGATAAATTCCCACCCAAGGAGCCTTGAAAGAAATGCTCTGATCGTTACGCCAACCGGCTGATCCGCGCTAGCTGTTCGAAATAGTCTGGGAAGGTTTTCGCGGTGCATTGCGGGTCAAGGATGGTAACCGGTGTATCCGACAACGCCACCAGCGAAAAACACATCGCCATGCGATGATCTTTATAAGTGTCGATAGCAGCAAACTTCAGCTTATTAGCGGGCGGCACCACATGGATAGAGTCCTTACCTTCGTCAACCTCTGCGCCCACTTTACGCAACTCGGTGGCCATCGCCGCCAGACGGTCGGTTTCCTTCACTCGCCAGTTATAGACATTGCGCAAGGTAGTCGGCCCCTTGGCAAACAGTGCAGTGGTAGCAATGGTCATCGCTGCATCTGGAATAGAATTCATATCCATGTCGATGCCGCGTAGTTCACCGTAACTACACTCGATAAAATCATCGCCCCAGGTGATGCGCGCACCCATTTTTTCTAACACGTTGGCAAACTGGGTGTCACCCTGCACACTTTTGCGGCCGATACCGCTCACACGCACGGTGCCCCCTTTAATCGCCGCTGCGGCCAGGAAGTAAGAGGCTGAAGAAGCATCCCCCTCCACCAGGTAGTCGCCCGGTGAACGGTAAGTTTGACGTCCCTGAACGTGGAACACCCGATAATGGTCGTGGCTAACTTCAACGCCGAAGCTGCGCATCAGGTGCAGCGTAATGTCGATGTAGGGTTTGGAGACCAACTCACCCTTGATATGGATCTGCGTATCCTGCGGAGCCAGCGGTGCAGTCATCAGTAACGCGGTCAAAAACTGGCTGGAGACACTACCATCGACAGTGATATCGCCTCCCAAGAAACCGCCACGCAGGCGCACTGGCGGATAATCGGGTTGTTCCAGATAATCAATTTGCGCGCCGCCCTGGCGCAATGCGTCCACCAAGTGGCCGATCGGACGCTCTTTCATACGCGGTTCCCCCGTCAACACCGCATCGCCATGACTCAGACACAGCGCCGCTGCCAGTGGCCGCATCGCAGTGCCTGCATTGCCGAGGAACAATTCCAACGGCTGGTCAGCCGCCAACGGCCCGGCAGCACCGTCAACTTGGCAGACAGTGCGATCAGCGGAAAGCCGATAGTTTACGCCCAATGCCCGCAATGCATTCAGCATATGCCGCACATCGTCACTGTCCAGCAGGTTGGTAAGCCGGGTCGTTCCCTCCGCCAGCGCCGCCAGCAGCAGGGCACGGTTGGATACACTCTTGGAGCCGGGTAAGTTGACGGTGCCATTGACCAAAGCGACCGGTTGTAACGTCAGTGAATCCACCATGTAAACAAAACTCTCCAAATTCTGATAAACGGAACGGCTCCGAGAATAATGCTGGAGCCGCCTTACTACACAAGGACAATAGCGGTAAGTAGCCCACCGCTTTCAGTAAGTACAACCAGTATGCACAGGGACAGCGCACAACAACCGTAGCGTACAGGGAGTCCTTGAGCAGGGTGAACCCTGCCCATGTCTAAAATGGTAAATAAAATAGCCTAATGGGATAGGTTCTTACCCGTGGCGGCGTTCAAAATCGTTCATAAAGTCGGTTAACGCCTGCACACCAGCCAGCGGCATGGCATTGTAAATAGAAGCGCGCATGCCGCCAACCACCCGGTGACCTTTCAGCGCCTGCAAGCCGATGGCTTCCGCTTCGCTGAGGAACACCTTATCCAGCGCTGAATCTGCCAACTGGAACGGCACGTTCATCCAGGAACGGTTGGCGTGCACCACCTGGCTGTGGTAGAAATCGGAGTTATCGATGGTGGCGTACAGCAGTTCAGCCTTGGCCTGATTGCGCTTTTGCATCTCCATCAGGCCACCCTTCTCTTTCAGCCATTTGAACACCAGGCCGGAAAGATACCAAGCAAAGGTCGGTGGGGTGTTGAACATCGAATCGTTCTCGGCCAGCACGGTGTAATCGAGAATCGACGGCACTTCACGGCGAGCCTTACCCAGTAGATCTTCACGTACGATCACCAGCGTCAGGCCAGCAGGGCCGATATTTTTCTGCGCGCCGGCGTAAATCACACCGAAACGGTGCACCTCCAGCGGGCGAGACAAAATGGTCGAGGAGTAATCGCCGATCACCACTTTGTCACCGAAGTCCGGTATTTCATCTATAGCCACGCCGTCGATGGTTTCATTGGGGCAGTAGTGGACATAAGCCGCGCCATCGCTGAGCGGCCACTCTTTCATCTGTTTGATACCGCTCAGGTTACCAACATGGGTTTTCACGTCGATGACGTTCGGCGTGCAATATTTCTGTGCTTCGTTGATTGCGCTATGCGCCCAATAGCCGCCGTCGATGTAGTCGGCGGTGGTTTTATCCCCCAGCAGGTTCTGCGGCAATGCGGCGAACTGTGCACGAGCACCACCATGGCAGAACAGCACTTTGTAATTAGAGGGAATTTTCAGCAGATCGCGCAGATCCTGTTCGGACTGCTGGGCAACGGCGATAAATTCTTTACTGCGGTGGCTGATTTCCATTACTGAAGTACCCAGTCCGTGCCAGTTGCACAGCTCCTGCTCCGCGCGGCGCAACACTTCAACCGGCAGCATTGCCGGGCCAGAGCTAAAATTATAAACCTGTGTCATTTCCCCTCACCACTTTCACTCTATTCGCCGCAAGAAGCGGCCTGTCAAAATACACCCGAAGTTAACGCTCATGCTAACTATCCCAGCGGTTTTATCACTCAGGTTACGCGGCTGCAATGCTTATTCTTCGCTCGCAAGCTAGCACGGTGCGCAATAACAGGCTGTATGTATGCCCGTAAGCGGCGCTGGCAGTCATTGGAACGCACAGCAAGGCGGTGGGTGGGCCATACCTAGGAGTGCCCAAATGGCCCAGCCCTTCGGGCCGCATCCCAAAAGCCGGTACTCCGCATTGTTAGGCACCCTGCGCCTTGACTACCGGCTTTTGGAACTGCGACGCCGCCACGCTCAATAACCGGACACAGCCCAGGAATACATGGAGCTGAGGCGTAAAACCCCATATCATCACGCGTTTTAGTACGCTTAAAAAGTGAAGACCCTGACGCAAACTTTTATCCTTAGCAAAGACGCCGCACTGGAAGACTCCATCACCTGTTTCCAACAAAAGCTGAGCGATTTCAGTTTTAATATCGAAGAAGCCTCGTGGCTTAACCCGATGCCACACGTCTGGTCGGTTCACATCCGTGATCGCGATTGCCCGCTGTGCTTTACTAACGGTAAAGGTGCCAGCAAAAAAGCCGTGCTGGTTTCCGCTTTAGGCGAATACTTCGAGCGCTTGTCCACCAACTATTTCTTCGCCGATTTTTATCTGGGCCAGCAGATCGCCGAGGGCGATTTCGTGCATTACCCCAATGAAAAATGGTTCCCAATCCCCGCCGATGGCTCACTACCGGCGGGCATCCTTGACGAGCGCTTGCACGCCTTTTACGATCCAGAGCAGGAACTGAGCGCCAGCGATCTGATCGATTTGCAATCCGGCAATGGTGATCGCGGTATCTGCACCCTACCGTTTATCCGCCAGTCTGACCAACAAACCGTTTATATCCTGATTTCGATCAGGAAGGGGCTGAAGTTTATATTGCCGACTACCAACACTTGGCCGTCTACGCATGCCTCATCATTGTGCCGGGTATGTCCCGGCAGAAGACCTGCTGTTGGCCAACCACAGCATGGGTGCACACCTGCGCGATACCTTGCTGACGTTGCCGGGCAGCGAATGGGAGCCGGAGGAATACCTGGCGCTGATCCAGTAGTTGGACGACGAAGGGCTGGACGATTTCACCCGTGTGCGCCAGTTGCTGGGTATTGCCAGCGGTAAAGACAATGCCTGGTACACCCTGCGCATCGGAGAATTGAAGTCGATGCTGGCGTTGGCTGGTGGCGATCGGGATCAAGCGCTAATCGGGACTGAATGGACGCAGGACTTCAACGCTTCCGTCTGGAGCCAGGCGCGCTGCAACTATTATCGTTGCCTGTGGACTTTGTTGCTGCTGGCGCAGGAGCCTAAATGCAACCCCGTGCAGTACTATGACGCTTTGGTGAAAATGTATGGTCAGGAAGCGGTCGATGCTGCTTCTGCGGACATCAGCGGCGAGGCACATTTCAACGGGTTGTTCGCTGTTGACAGCGATTTGGAGCCACCAACTGCGCATCGTCGATGTCGCGTTTTAGCCAGGCTTGCAACGCTTCATCGAACAGCGTGCGACCTACTGCACCCCCCCTTACCATCGAATAGTTGGCTGCGGCGTTAAAACCTTCGCACCGCACTTCCAACGGCGCATCGAACCCAAGGATCACCACGCCACGGCAATAGGGATCGCGTTTTTCTACCAGTTCGCTCAACGCTGCCCAACCTTCGCTGCTCAGCGGCGGGAGTTTCCACCAGTCGGGATAAATGCCCAGATTATAGAAACGCGAAATGGCTCGCAGATAGAGGTCGTCGCTGCGCGGCATATCCGCCGGCAAAATTACCTCCAGCAGCATCTCAAGGCCGGACTGGCAGCAGGCACGGTAGATCTCAGTAATCTTTCGCTCCTGCTCTAGGCGCAGAGCGTGAGCGTCTTCTGGATGAAAAAACACTAGGCACTTAACAATGTGTTCCTGCGGCCAACTAATTAGCTGCGAGCCGATATTGCCGTGCTCCATCTCCAGCGGGCGCGAGCCAGGCAGTTCAATCGTGCGGCCGATCCGCCAGCCTTCGCCAGTAATCGAGTTGAGCGCGTCCTGGCCGAAGGTTCCATCGCACAGCAACCCGGCTTTGCTTTCCAGCCCGGCACGCTGAGCTGCCTCGCGACTGGCCTGCAAAATCAACTGCTTCAGCACCGGTATGCGGTGCAAATCAGCCGCGCTTTTTATTGCCATCTCTTCCAGTTGACTACGGTGGTCGAAGGCCATCACGCAGAGTTCCGGTCACTGACGGCGGCGGGTTGTCACACGGTGAAGATGATTGAGGCGAATATCGAGATCTGGACGCGGAACCTGATGTTCACGCGAAAGATAATCATCCATCTCTATTTTACTGGGCATCGCCGTGGCGCGACACCACTAGTGCTCCGCAGACATTCGCGTAGCGACAAGCCCGTTCCCAGCATTCGTCATTGAGATAGCCGCGCAGAAAACCGGACATAAACGCATCCCCCGTACCCAGCACGTTGAGCACTTCAACGCGCACACCGCTAACGTTAATGCCACTCGCCATAGAGTCCAGAATCAGCCTGGGGAATACCGAACAGCCCTGTGTGCTGCGCTTACAGACTAGCGTGGCTTCCGTTACCTGGCGCACATGTTTCAGCACGGTCAGTACTGCTTCGCGGGTGCGCGGGTGAGAGAGATGGGTACCGGTGATGGCGAGGCAGTGCGAGGAAGCAATGTATTCCTCGCTAAAATCGTCGGCAGTAATCGCCATATCCGTGCAGTTGTCACGGTAAAAAATGAGCGGAAAAGTATCACGATCTTTAATGCCTAGCAGTACTAACGCCGTCAATCGCTCGTTGTCAGTGATCAAATGACTGGTATCGCAGCCGACCTGGTTCAGCTCTTCACGCAGAAAACGCCCCATATGTTCGTCGCCAATGTGCGCCAACCTTGAGGACTTCAGCCCCTGCCGTGCAAGTGCCGTAGGCCACGTTTCCCGAAGAGCCGCCGAGATAACGAGCAAAGCTGCTGGCATCCTCTAGCCGCGCGCCAATCTGTTGGCTGTAGAGATCTACCGCGATCCGCCCCATACAAATCAGATCCAACTGCTTTTGTTTCATGCTTCGTTCTCAGACAACGTCAGATACGTTTACCCATCGCCCCTGTTGGTGAGATAGGGCTATAGCATTGAGGATGCGCGAGACTTTCCAGCCCTCTGCAAAATCTGGCCACAGCGGCACGTCGGCGGCGATGCCGTTGATCAGAGCGCGCACTTCCACCGTTTTTTGATAGTTAAAACCGATCCCATGCCCTGCGCCCATGCAGAACGAGCCGTAATCAGGGTGAGCCGGGCCAACCAGCAGAGTTCGGAATCCCTGGTGCTCTTCAGGATCGCTTTGCAGATAAAGCTTTAGTTCCGCCATGCGCTCCTGAGTAAAGCTCATTGCGCCTTTGGTGCCAGTGATCGCCCACGTCAGCCCCATTTTTCTGCCGCTGGCAACACGCGAGGTTTCAATCATGCCATGCGCACCGCCCTCAAAGCGCACCATGGCATGGGCCTGATCCTCATTTTCTACCGCAATATTTTCGCTACTGCCAGCGGAAGCCGGGCGCTGCGGCACCACAATTTTCAGATCGCCACAAACCTCGCGAATATCACCAACCAAGTACTGCGCCATGTTGACGATGTGCGCCGCCAGATCGCCTAGCGCGCCCAGACCGGCCATCTCTTTAAAACAGTGCCAGTGGATCGGCACAAGAGGATCCGCCATATAGTCTTCGTTATGGGTACCGTAAAAGTGGATCACTTCGCCGATCTCGCCGCGCTTGATGATTTGTTTTGCCAACTGCGCAGTCGGGTTCTTTATATAGTTGAAGCCAACCAGCGTTTTTACCCCAGCAAGCTCGGCCGCATCTACCATCAACCTTGCATCGCGGGCGTTGAGCGCCAGCGGTTTTTCCGAATAGACGTGCTTGCCGTGGCGAATCGCCTCCAGCGCCATCTCTTTATGCAGATGGTTCGGGGAACAGATATCCACTACATCGATATTGGGATCGGCCACCAGCTCGCGCCAATCGCCAGTAGAGCGTTTAAAGCGGAAGGCTGCGGCACGTTTTGCCGCAAGCTCTGGGGTTACCTCCGCCACCATTTCGCATACCAGTTCACCTTGTAGATCAAATACCGTTGGTGCCTGAGCGTAGGCAATGGCGTGAGCTTTGCCAATGTAGCCAGTGCCGATTAAACCAATTCTGACCTGTTTCATCTGCCATTCCTGAATTCGTAAACTGATCCTCCCCCCATATCTCTTCCCCAAAGAGAGAGAGGGAGAAAAAAGTTGTTAACCTGAGGGCGAAATTCACCTCAAAGCGCCCCGCGACGGTTTTTAGCGTAGGTATCAAACGCCACCGCCAGCACGATAATTAGCCCGGTAATGATTTGCTGGTAGTAAGCCGATACATTCATCAGCACCAGCCCGTTAATAAGGATACCCATGATGATTGCGCCGATGATGGTGCCGCTATGCGCCCGTAGCCGCCCATCAACGAAGTGCCGCCGATCACCACCGAGGCAATCACCCGCAGTTCAAAGGAGATCCCGGCCACCGCTTCGGCACTGCCCAGACGAGCGCTGAGCACAAACCCCGCCAGCCCGGCAAGGCAGCCAATCACCACATATACGCTAACCAGTACGCGCTTGACGTTGACCCCAGCGAGGCGTGCCGCCTCAGGGTTGCCTCCGATGGCATATATAAAGCGCCCCCAGCGAGTTTTGTGCAGCACCAGATAGCCCAGGATGGCAACAATGGCGAAGATCCAGATAGGAATCGAGATGCCTAGCATTTCACCGCGCCCCCACCAACGGTAGCCTGCATCAAAGCCTGCAATCGGTGCACCATCGTTGATAACCAGCGTCAGACCACGCCAGATGGTCATGCTGCCCAGGGTGACAATGAAAGGAGGCAGGCGCAGGCGAGTGACGCCCAGACCATGAATGAAGCCAATAATCGTTCCAAGCGCCAGACAGATCCCCAGTCCTAATAGCCAGCTAAAGCCGCCCCAGGCATTAGGATCAACGGTGGTGAAGTTGTCACCCTTAATCACATAAGCCGCAGTCATCGCGCAGACGGCAAGTATCGAACCAACCGAAAGGTCGATGCCGGCAGTGAGGATGACGAACGTCATACCTACTGCGATGATCCCATAGATAGAAACCTCAGTCAGAATGTTGAAAATATTACGCTCAGTCAGGAAATTGCTGTTCTGCGACTGGAAAAAGATCAGCAATAAGAACATAAAGATCAGAATCCCGAAGCGTTCGAAAAAGGTGATGGGATCGAAGCACGAGGCATGCTGCGACGGGCCATGGGTTTTGGATATCATCTGCTTTATGGGCTCCCTCGTTATGCGGCGCTTAAGGCGTTATGGTCAATGGCCATGAGGGTCATCAGCCGTTCTTCATTGGCATCATCGCCGTGCAGTACACCGGTCACGCGCCCTTCGCTGAGTGTGATGATCCGATCGGACAGCGCAAGGATTTCCGGCAGATCCGAAGATATCACGATCACCGCAACCCCCTGTTTAGCCATTTCGAACAGCACCTGATGAACTTCAGATTTGGTTCCCACGTCAATGCCGCGCGTAGGCTCATCAACGATCAGTATCCGCAGATTAAGCGCCATACAACGCGCCAGAATGACCTTTTGCTGGTTACCGCCAGAGAGCTTACGCACCTCCTGCTCGGCGTTAACCATCTTGATTTGCAGCGCCTGACGGTAGGACTCAATCAGCGTGTCCTCTTTACGCGGGCTAATGAAATAGCGCCACGTCAGCAGCGATGAAAGACTGGAAAGCGTCAGGTTGTCGCGAATCGACAATCCAAGCGCTACCCCCTCTTTTTTACGGTCTTCCGGCACCAGCGCGATGCCCTGATCCAGCGCATGCATTGGGTTCTGGTTTACCGTCCAATTCAAAGCTGCCAGTGGTGAATTTATCCGCCCCGAACAGGCACCGTGCCACTTCGGTACGCCCCGGGCCCACTAGGCCGGCAAGGCCAAGTATTTCCCCGGCGTGAACATGAAAACTAATGTCTTTCAGCGCGATACCAAACGGATCGAGCGGCGGCTTCACGCGGCTTAACTCCTTCACGGACAGGCAAACCGGTTTATCTTCATGATGCGTGAGGCTTGGATCGCGGCGGTTAAACACTACGTCGCGCCCCACCATCAGGCGAATAATCTGCTCGACGTTGCTCCCGGCAACGTTGCCGGAACCGGTATCTACTTCACTATCACTGAGCGCAGCAGAAGGCTCATCCATGATGATTAGTTTGGCGTTAAGCGTCAGCGCGTCAGCGCACGGGCAATCTCCACCATCTGCTGCTGTGCCACGCTAAGCCGTGCTACGGTTGTCGTCGGCGCAACGTTAAGCTGTAAATAGTCCAAAATGACCTGCGCTTTCTGGTTTACCGCTTTGCTGTCAACAATCAGGCGGCGGCACGGCTCGCGGCCAAGAAACATATTTTCTGCCACCGTCATATTCGGCAACAGGTTAAATTCCTGGTAGATGGTAATGATGCCTTTGTTTTGGCGCTCTACCGGTGAATCCTCTTGGCCAAGCGTTTCGCCATTAAACCAGATTTCACCACGTGTTTGCGGCTGCGCTCCGGCCAGCGCTTTTAGTAACGTAGATTTCCCCGCGCCGTTCTCCCCCAGCAGAGCGTGGATCTCTCCTTGCTCAACGGTGAGCTGGGCGCTGCTCAACGCCCACACGCCGGAGAAACTTTTCGCCAGGTCGATCACTTTCAGTAAGGGTTGCGACATCAGACTGTACCTCTGTAGCGCCCGCCCACAGGCGGGCATAGTCAGGCTTATTGACCGGCTTCGCCGATGCGCTCTGCTTGATCGAGGTTATCTTTAGTGATCATCGTCGGTGCGTAGTCGGCTCCAGTGATCGCCTTCTTCTCACGGATATTGGCAACCAACTGGCTCATCGAGGTTTTTACTGCGAAGCCAGGACGCTGATCGGCAGTCACCGCCAGCCAGCCGTCACGTACTCGCGCCAGCGCTTCTGGCACCGCATCAAAACCGGTCACCATCACTTCACCCGGCTTTAGGCTTTGCCCCCGCAGCGCTTCGATAGCCCCCAGCGCCATATCGTCGTTTGCCGACAAAATCACCTGTGGCTTTTTCGGCAGCGAAGGCAGCACGCTTTCTACAATGCGCATCCCTTCAGAGCGCATCCAGTTGCCGCTATGTTCGGCGACGATCTTATATTTATTACCACCGGCTTTCAGGCCGTCGTGGATCCCTTTAGTGCGTTCAATGTTGGAGGAAGAACCCGGTTGGCCAGTTAGCAGAATGATCCTCGTGCCGTTAGGAAATTTTGACTTCACGAAGTCAGCCACCGCCAGGCCGCCTTTGTAGTTGTTCGCGCCGAAGTGCGGCACCTTTTTCGCGCTGGTAACCGAACGGTCGAGGGTGACCACCGGCAGTTTGGCATCTTGAATTTCACCTACCGCGCTGGACACAGCGTTGACGTCATTCGGCGAAACGATAAACCCCAGAGCGCCGCCAGTGATGGCGTTTTCCAGGTCTGCCACCTGCTTCGGCGAACTGCCCTGGCTATCGAGTACTTGCAGCCTGACGCCCATCTCTTTGGCGGCTTTCACGGCGGTACGCTGCATATGAACTTCAAACGGCATCGCCAGGTTCGGAGTGCTAAAAACAATTTGTTCGTTTTCAGCCAGCGCCGGAGCCGTAGTCAGGGCAATAGAGGGTGGCGAAGATGAGCTTTTTCATGATTCTCTCTTAATGTGTGTAGGGTCATTGAAAGTTACAAAGCAACTTCACGCTGGCTACTCAGTGACTCAAGCGCCTTGTCGGCCAGGTACAGGGCGCGTTCACCATCTTCGCCGCTGCACTCAGGTTTGGTCTCGCAGCGCAGGACGGCAATAAAGTGCTGCCATTCAGCGGCGTAAGCATCTTTGTAGCGCTGGAGGAAGAAGTGTTCAGGCAGCGCGCTGTTACAGCTGCTGGCGCTGAAGTGTTCAACCTGATTTTAGGTTGCTGCCCTGAGCATACTACTGACACTGGCTCTTCACCCATAATGAAACGCGCCATATCGAAGTCGTGGATCGTCATATCACGGAATATACCGCCGGAAACACGCACGTACTCAGCCAATGGCGGAGACGGATCGCGGGAGATAATCACCAAAGATTCCGGTTTGCCGATGCTCCCCTGCACCGCTTCATTTTTCACTTTGCGGAACTGCGGGTCAAAACGGTGGTTAAAACCAATAAAGAGTGAAACATTATGCTCTTTCACTACTTTCAAGCAGTCACGCACACGGACCAGATCGAGGGGCACCGGCTTTTCGCAGAAGATAGCTTTGCCGTGCTTTGCGGCGAGTTCGATAAGGTCGGCATGAGTATCTGTCGCCGAGGCAATCATCACCGCATGAACGTTAGGATCGGTCATTGCTTCATTCATACTCTGTTGGCGTGCCTGGTATTTGCTGGCAATGCATGCGGCGTTTTCTTCGTTTGGATCGACAACCGCCCAGAGGGGGGAGTATGGATGGGCGGCAATATTTGCGGCGTGGATCTCGCCGATGCGGCCGGCTCCCAGTAAATCAATGTTAAACATAGCGGCTCCCGATATTGGCACAATTGTTGGGTCATGTGCCAGATTCCCCCAACTCTGCGTGCAGTTGGATGACAACCCCTTAAATAAAGCATTTATTTCATTTCAATACAGGGTGAAAAATTCATTTTTTGCCATTTAGTTAACATTTTGATGATTTATAAGATTCTTTTTGATGCCAAAATCACAAAATTTAGCAAATTGGAACAGTACTAGATGAGGGAGCTGCGCGTGAGAGCGCGCACGTCACAAGAGGGAGAACCATGAAGAGATAAATGAAATGAACATTCCGACACATGGACTGGCGGAATGCTAAGCCGGTTAATACTGGCGGGCGCTTCTCAGCCTCGCCAATGTCTGTTCAGCAGCCTGAGTTACGGAGCTGGAGCGTGGCGCTTGTGCATCGCCGGTTCGCCACCAGGCTTCGTAATCGTAAGTAATGGTTTTCGGCAGCACTTTAATGTCCAGCAGCGTCGGGCCGGGATGCAGCCGGGGGGCTTCCAGCACACTCACCTGCTAGGCTTTACAGCCGTAGCTTTCGGCGTTTTGGGCAAAATCGACTTTCACCAACGAACCATCCAGCTTACCGCTTTCCAGACTGCGATAGCGATTTTCAGTACCAAAGCTGCCCATGCCGTGGCCCATTTGCAGATTGTTGATACAACCGGGACCCTGTAAACAATTCTGTGTAACAGCCACCGTATTAAAGGTGATCGCTCAGGCGGTCACCGAACTCGATAATAAAACGGCTCATCGCTAACCGCCAGTTCTGGATCGGCATACTCAAAGAGTACCGAAATTTTTTTGAACTAAGCCGCCAGCTTACGCTGAAATATTTACTTCAAAGCATCATTAATGTCGTAGCTGTGGCGGGAAACTCCGCCCCAGCCGTTGCCGCCCAGTCACGGCACCGGCATGAGATGACGTTCAGCTCCTCAGCGAAATCTTTCCAAGAGGAAAATAATAAAATTCAGCACCTGTACCAACGCCATGAGTACAAATATCAACATTTCCATCTTAGGCCTCTTTTTACGATTCTATTAGACGTCAACTACCTTGGCCAGCGTGTTGCCTCATCAATTAATGTTACTTTTGTGCTTCACATAAAATTTTACCATCAGCACGAGTTCCATAGACCAGTTCTCTGACCACTTTGGTCCGCCATTCCTGCAGCCTGCGTTACAGCGTTCTACGATGACCTTCAGTAAATTTACCAGGGTATTCGTCATCAAGTTTGAGCAGTAATTCTGTACTGCCTAACTGAGGTTCATTTCTCAGCCAGACCTCTATTTCATTCCAGACATCCGCGAAGGGATCCACCCGGGTTCGCCAGTGACGGGGCTTCGATGGTGCCGGATGATGAAGGGGATTCACAGCACCTTCCTGCCATGCTGTAGAGAACCCCTGTAAGAACGCGGTTAAGTCGCTGTTTTTGTCCCCAACCGGATCCCCAACAGCTATTCACGCTAACTGATATTGATAAAGACGAATATTTTCCAGTAATTTCAGTGGGTCAAAAGCATGAATACGTCAAAATGGTGCCGGAGTTCAGAACGCAAGGAATGAAGCTCGATCAGGCGATTGTAGGGTGTTTTAGGGGCATCATGCCTGCGGGCCGTTTTCCCACCAATGCGTTACGCATCCGGCAGTTTGAACGATAGTTGAAAAAAATTAATAAATAATCGGTTAGCCATATACATCTGGTTCATCGCTTTTACTGCATGTTCACCATCAAGACGGCCGTATCCCGCCAGCTTTCTGACCACAGAACCATTTTTTTGCTCTATCCAGGCCTGATCGTTTTTCCGGTATGGGCGGGAACGCGTCAGCGCGATACATCTGGCAGAACAGTATTCAAATAAGGCTTCGTTGATAAATTCAGCACCATTATCAACATCAAGGCCGAGAGGCGGGAATGGCAGACTCTTTTGAACCTTATCAACGGCCCGGATGATCAACTCAGCATTACGTGCTGGCAGCGCCACACATTCTGTCCATCCGCTGGCGATATCTGTCATCGATAGCGTCCACAAAAAGGTACCGGAGAGATGGTGACCACAGTGTGCCACGAGATCCATCTCCATAAACCCCGGTGAATGACGTTCATGCTCAGTGAACATCCTGACCTGGATACTTTTACTGACGCGATTAACCACCCGGTTACGCTTTTTACCGGCGATGGTATGCGCCTCTTTCAACAGGCGATCGATTGACGATGCACTGACTTTCAACAACTGCTCGCGGAGTGCCGGATTCAGACAGAGATGACCATGCTTTTCCATCGTCGGAATGAGCTGGGGTAGTAAAGCCTTGAGACGCTTGCCGCATAAACGGTCTGAAGCCTCCCAGAGAACCAACAGAGCCTGCTGAACGGCTGCACCATAATCAGAACGAGTCGGGGCTGAGCGCCGCTGTTGGCTGCCATTGGTGACGGTACCATTCAGTAGCCGGATTGCTGACTTGCGATGATGCCCACTGACCAGTATGAACTCTTCGAGAGTTCGGGTTTTCTCGGCTTTAATGGCAGCCTGATAGCGTGTTTTCAGCGCCCGTAGCAACTGAAGACGGGTGTCCATTGGCAAAACAATGCATTGCTCACAGGTGCACCTTTGGCTGGTTATTTGTCACCTCACCAAAGTAACAATTTCAATGAGGCAACAGTGTGTGTTCGGTAACAAAAATGCTGAGTCAATGCGTCTGACGGGGTAATTGTCGCCTAATAAGCGCAAAAGGCTGCTGCTACGACAATGCCTGTGTGGAAAGCTTCTTTCACTCTCTAAAAGTAGAATGCATCCACGGTGAACATTTTAGCAGCCGGGAAATCATGCCGGCGACGGTGTTTAATTATATCGAGTGTGATTACAATCGCTGAGTCCGCCACAGTGCCTGTGGCGGACTCAGCGCGGAACAGTTTGAAAACCAGACGCTCGCTTAGCGAGCGTGTCCACATTACGCGGATAAGATCACGACTCCGTGCGGACGGCTGACGCAGTGGGGCTGACGACGCTGCCTGTACGGCAGGCGATTGATAAATATAGAAAAAAACTGGATGGATATTATTTTTTCCTTTCTTTTTTGTATTCGTGAATTATTTTTGATGCATAAATCACCTTCACATATCTAACTATAATACCTAAGAAAAAAACCTCATTGCGTTTATTGTTTAATAAAAAAATAAGATTAGGATCGAATCCTATTAAACTAAAAAAGAAGCTATCACCTATGTAAATTTTCAAAAATTAGATCCCAACACGATTTTGTGAACTTCTTACAAAAATCTTCTTATAATTTCGTCTAAATGCCATTTAAATCAGAGAGTTTTTTAAGAGAGCAATCAAAGTTTTTTCACACCAAAAAGACCCAGTCCCTAATTCTGTGTAACTGCCAGCGTATTAAAGGTGATCGCTCAGGCGGTCACCGAACTCGATAATAAAACGACTCATCGCCAGCCGCCAG
>WHPZ01580754.1:24466-37685 GCA_016617965.1 Macrosiphum rosae
GTTTGGCTCTACAATCAGGAATTACCTCAATCAGTACTGGCGAGTAAAACTCCTGTTCAGGCGATGAAAGATTGGTACAAAATTAAACCTGAGTTATTCAAAAAAACCATACTATCTTCCGGGATGTGACACCTAAATCAACACGCAACTTAACGGATGGCTACTGGCTGTAGGGGTAGTTGCGTGTTTTTTTATAAAAACGAGTGCTTTTATCAATCTCCTAGCCTGGTGAAGTTGGCTTATTCTATACGGAGTAAAATATGCTTCTAACTATTCCAGAATTCATTAATACGTTACCAAGACGTAAGAGCGAGGAAACAATTAGGCGATGGATCAGGGCAGGCAAGATTGAACCACAGCCTAAGCTCTTTGGAAGAGAATATCTAATACTAGATACAGCCATATTAGTAAATTCATCACCTGAAGAATTAGCAAGAAAAAGGATGCAGAATCGCATTTTCAATGGGAATAAATATGGCAAGAAAAAGAATACACTCACGGCGCGACTTACCCCCTAACTTGTACGTAAGGAATAATGGCTATTACTGCTACCGCGGCCCTAGAAATGGTAAAGAGTTCGGTATGGGAACTAATAAAAAAGAAGCTGTAAACCAAGCAATTGAGCCTAATATAACACTGTTTGAAAGCTACAGCCAATCTAGTCTGATTGACAGGCTGATTGGCAATAATGCTAATTCCATGTTGACATGGTTAGATAGATATCACGAAATCATTAGTAAACGTGGTTTAAGAGAAAAGACGCTGGGTGATTATTCAGGAAGAATAAATTTACTAAAGGAGTATTTCGTTGGCACTAATCTGCAAGAAATTACCACAAAGGATATCGCTAAATTATTGAATAGCTATACAGATCAAGGTAAAGCAGCAAGTGCTAAACTTATGAGGTCTACATTATTAGATATTTTCCGCGAAGCAATAGCAGAGGGAATGATTCAATTAAACCTAGTAGAGGCAACGCGTAATCCTCGTGTAGAAGTTAAACGTGAGAGGCTTTCGTTAGAAAACTTTCTATTGATAAGGCAAGCAGCGACTACCTTGCCTAGTTGGATAGGTCTAAGTATGGATATTGCCCTGCTAACTGTGCAGCGTCTTGGCGACATAAGAAAAATGAAATGGTCTGATATAAAGGATGATAAGCTTTACGTTGAGCAACAAAAGACAGGGGTAAAGCTGTCTATACCTTTATCAATCGGGTTACCAGCGGTTGACATGACACTTAACACTGTCATTGAAATATGTCAAAAAATACACGCTGGATCTGAAACAATCCTAGCATCACGCAAGCAGGAGATGCTAGGTGAAAAGACCATTTCAAAGTGGTTTGCAAAGTCAAGAGAACTAACACTGTTAAGCTGGAGCGGAAGTCCCCCATCATTTCATGAAATACGAAGCCTTTCAGCCAGACTATACACCGATACAATCTCTGGAGAATTTGCACAGAAACTGCTTGGACACAAATCGGCAGCAATGACGGAAAAATATCAGGACTCAAGAGGTAGCGAATGGATAGAAATAGCCGTATGATTATGACCGAATTTTGATTAATAGTGACCTTTTTGTTTTAAGATATTGATTTGTAAGATAAATAATAAGGGGAAACTTTGCAAGGTAAAGCGCTCCAAGATTTCGTCATCGATAAAATCGATGACCTGAAAGGCCAAGACATTGTTGTTCTAAATGTACAGGGCAAATCCAGCATCACCGACTGCATGATCATCTGCACCGGCACCTCCACCCATCACGTGATGTCAATCGCCGACCACCTGGTGCAACAATCCCGCGCTGCTGGTATAGCACTGCATGGTATGAAAGGCCAGGAAGCTTCCGACTGGGTGGTGGTCGATCTGGGTGAGGTGATTGTGCATGTGATGCAGGAAGAGAGCCGCCACCTGTACGAGTTGGAAAAACTCTGGAGCTAAGCGGTGAAACTGCAACTGGTGGCAGTCGGCACCAAAATGCCAGACTGGGTGCAAACCGGCTTTATCGATTATCTGCATCGCTTTCCCAAGGATATGCCATTCGAGCTAAGTGAAATCCCGGCCGGCAAGCGCGGCAAGAACGCTTACATCAAACGTATTCTGGAAAAAGAAGGCGAACAGATGCTGGCGGCAGTGGGTAAAGGCAATCGCATTGTCACGCTGGATATCCCCGGCACAGCATGGGAAACGCCGCAACTGGCGCAGCAGCTTGAGCGCTGGAAGCAAGATGGCCGTAACGTCAGTCTACTGATTGGCGGCCCAGAAGGGCTGGCTCCGGCGTGTAAAGCCGCAGCAGAACAGAGCTGGTCGCTCTCGCCGTTGACATTACCGCATCCTTTAGTGCGCGTTCTGGTGGCTGAAAGCCTCTACCGTGCCTGGAGTATTACAACAAATCATCCTTATCACCGGGAATAATCGGTGATAATCGTGACAGAGTGAAAAGCAGCGGGATGAAAATAGAACGTAACCCTTTTCGCGACTATACAGCTGAATTTGCCCTGTTTGTACGCCGCGCCTTGGTGGCGTTTTTGGTCATCCTGGTGCTGAGCGGCATCCTGATCACCAACCTGTATCATCTGCAAATTGTGCGCTTTGAGGATTACCGTACCCGCTCTAATGAAAACCGCATCAAGTTGGTGCCCATCGCCCCCAGCCGTGGCATCATCTATGATCGTAACGGCACCCCACTAGCGCTCAACCGCACCATTTATCAGTTACAGCTCATGCCGGAAAAGGTCAACAATCTGAAGGCCACGCTGCAGGCACTGCGTCCGGTGGTCGATTTAACCGATGATGACATCACCAATTTCGAAAAAGAGCGTAAGCGCTCGCGCCGCTTTGTCTCAATTCCCGTGAAAACCGCACTAAATGAAGCACAGGTCGCCCGCTTTGCAGTCAATCAGTTCCGTTTCCCCGGCGTGGAAGTAAAAGGCTACCAGCGCCGCTACTACCCTTATGGTTCCGCCCTCACCCATGTCATTGGCTACGTATCGAAGATTAACGATCGTGACATCGAACGGCTGGACAAGGACGGTAAACTGGCCAATTACGCCGCTACCCGCGATATCGGCAAGTTGGGCATCGAACGCTATTATGAAAACACGTTGCATGGCAAAACCGGCTACGAGGAGGTTGAAGTCAACAACCGTGGTAAGGTGATCCGCCAACTGCACGAACAGCCGCCTTCTGCCGGCCAGGACGTTTACTTGACGTTAGATCTCAACCTGCAACGCTATATCGAGCAGCTACTGGTGGGTAGCCGCGCCGCGGTGGTGGTGAGTGATCCGCATACCGGCAGCATTCTGGCAATGGTCTCCAACCCCAGCTACGATGCGAACTTGTTCGTCGATGGTATTTCCAACAAAGATTATCAAGGGCTGCTGAACGATCCAAACCGTCCGCTGATCAATCGTGCCACTCAGGGGCTATACCCCCCCGCATCAACGGTGAAACCCTACATTGCCGTTTCGGCGCTCAGTGCCGGGGTGATAACCAAAAATACCGTGGTGTTCGATCCCGGTTGGTGGCAGTTGCCCGGTTCGGAAAAACGCTTCCGCGACTGGAAAAAATGGGGTCACGGCCGCCTGAACGTCACCAAAGCGCTGGAGGAATCCGCAGATACCTTCTTCTATCAAGTCGCCTATGATATGGGTATCGATCGGCTATCGACCTGGTTAACCAAGTTCGGTTACGGCCAGTATACCGGTATCGACCTGTCTGAAGAGCGCTCCGGCTTGATGCCGACCCGTGAGTGGAAGCTCAAACGTTATAAAAAACCGTGGTATCAGGGTGATACCATTCCAGTCGGCATCGGCCAAGGCTACTGGACCGCTACGCCGATCCAAATGTCCAAGGCGCTCAATACTCTGATTAACGATGGCAATGTCAAAACGCCACATTTGCTACAAAGTACCCGCGTCAACGGTGTGCTGGTGTCATTCCGTCAGGAAGATAGCCCGCAGATCGGTGATATTCACTCCGGCTTCTGGGAAATTGCCAAAGACGGCATGTATGGTGTTGCCAATCGTCAGAACGGTACGGCCCGTCATTACTTCGCAGATACGCCTTACCCTGCGGCGGCGAAATCGGGTACAGCACAGGTATTCGGCTACGAAACCTACAACGCTCATAAACTGGCAGAACACCTGCGTGACCATAAGCTGATGACTGCCTTTGCACCGTACAACAACCCTACGGTGTCAGTCGCTATCATTTTGGAAAACGGCAGTGCCGGCCCAGCGGTCGGGACGATTACTCGTCAGATCCTCGATCATATCCTGCTGGGCGACAACAATACACAATTACCCAATGAGGCCCCGCTGCCGCCTGGTGTAGAAGGTGATTAGGAAGATAGAACATGACTGAAAGCCAACAAAAAGGCTCGATCTGGGCCAAAATCCACATCGATCCCAAGTTCCTGTTGCTCATTCTCGCTCTACTGATTTACAGCGCGTTGGTGATGTGGAGCGCCAGTGGCCAGGACATTGGCATGATGGAGCGCAAGATCGGTCAAATCGTCATCGGGCTTATCGTTCTGGGCGTAATGGCACAGATCCCGCCGCGAGTCTATGAAAGCTGGGCACCCTATCTATATATTACCTGTGTGATTTTGCTGATGCTGGTAGATGCTTTCGGCCAGATCAGTAAAGGCGCGCAACGCTGGCTGGATCTCGGTTTCGTGCGCTTCCAACCATCGGAAATCGCTAAAATTGCCGTGCCGCTGATGGTCGCACGCTTTATGAACCGCGATGTCTGCCCGCCTTCGCTGAAGAATACCGGCATCGCGCTGGTGCTGATTTTCTTGCCAGCCCTGCTGGTCGCAGCACAACCGGATCTGGGCACCTCAATCCTGATCGCCGCATCCGGCCTGTTCGTGCTGTTCCTATCCGGCATGAGCTGGAAGCTGATCGCTATCGCCGCCCTGCTGCTGGCGGCCTTTATCCCGGTACTGTGGTTCTTCCTGATGCACGGCTATCAGCGTGATCGCGTCATGATGCTGCTAGATCCAGAAAGCGATCCGCTCGGTGCTGGCTATCATATTATTCAGTCGAAAATCGCCATTGGTTCCGGGGGGCTGGTGGGCAAAGGCTGGCTGCACGGCACTCAATCACAGTTGGAGTTTCTGCCGGAATGCCACACTGACTTTATCTTCGCGGTATTGGCCGAGGAGTTGGGTCTGATCGGGGTGCTGGTGCTGCTGGCGCTGTACCTGTTGGTGATCATTCGCGGGCTGATGATCGCTGCCAAGGCGCAAACTACCTTCGGCCGGGTGATGGTCGGCGGTCTGATGCTGATTCTTTTCGTTTATGTATTTGTTAACATTGGTATGGTCAGCGGTATTGTGCCTGTCGTTGGCGTACCTTTGCCTCTGGTCAGTTACGGCGGTTCAGCACTGATTGTCTTGATGGCGGGCTTCGGCATTATTATGTCGATCCACACGCATCGGAAAATGCTGTCTAAAAGTTTATAAGAGGTGAGTAATGCGTAAAGAATGGCTTTGGGCCAGCATAGTGGCGGGGCTGCTTTCTGCATGTACCACCGCGATCACGAAACAGCAAGCACCGCCGCAGCCCTACTTGGGGCCGGTGGTGGAAATCGGCGGCGTGGAGCCGCAATATGAGCCTTATAATCCCAACAATATGCAGGATTATAAGATTAATGGAGCGACTTACCGCATCGTAAAAGATGCACAGAATTTCTCCGAAACAGGCCTGGCAAGCGGGTATGGCACTGAGTCTAACGGCAGCAGCACTGCGCTGGGCGAACAGTTCGATCCCCGTGCCCTGACAGCAGCCCATCCGAGGCTACCAATCCCAAGTTACGTGCGCATTACCAACCTGGCTAATGGCCGTCAATTGGTGGTGCGCGTCAACGATCGCGGCCCTTACACCAAAGGGCGCATCATCGACCTCTCGAAAGCCGCCGCCGATCGCCTGAACCTGAGCAATAACACTAAGGTCAAGGTCGATTTTATTCGCGTTGCGCCAGACGGCACTCTAAGCGGCCCCGGCACCATCGGCACCACGGTTGCGAAACAAAGCTATGCCCTACCGGCGCGTCCGGATCTCGACTCCAGCAGCATGGGTACGCCAGTGCAGTAAGAAGCCCCACTCACCAATGGTGCCACAGCGCGCCCGGTCGATAACAGTGTCCTGAACATCAGCGACAATGTACCAGGAAATAACAGCCACAGTGGTTTCTTCGGTGTACCTGGCATCATGCGTGATGGCTCCACACCTGAAACTGCCGTAGCTGCTGCCTCAACGGGTGATTATTGGGTGCAAGTCGGCGCGTTGAGCAACGTCGAACACACTCAACGTTGGCAGCAACGCCTGAGCCAGCAGTTTGGCGTACCTGGCAAAGTCGCAGCATCTACCCTGTGCAGCTTGGCTCGTTCAGCAGCCGCCAACAGGCGGTACAACTGCAACAGCGTTTGTCTAGCGAAGCACAGCAACACTCTTTCATCATTGCGGCCCCTTAGCATTAACTATGGCCGAACAGGATTGATAAGCGCTTATTTAGCTGAAACATTTTCTTGTAGCTAAAGTGTCTTTAAACCAGATGTGTCCAGTGATGAATGGTCAACGCAAAGCAGAAGTGGCACCTCCCTCACTGCAAATCAGAAATGTCCTTACCCCTATCTGAAGCCAGATAGTTTGATTCATTTGTCCCTTACCCTGAAAATTTAGCTCTAAATGTGTATAGGGTTTGCTATACAGCAGAGATAAGATATGTATATCAATTGCTATACAAGGAGTAAATCATGAAATCTGATGTTCAGCTCAATATTCGGGCAAAAGAGGCTCAGCGAGTACTGATCGATACAGCAGCCGACATTCTACATAAATCGCGTACTGACTTTATCCTCGAGATAGCCTGTCAGGCTGCTGAAAACGTGCTTCTTGATCGCCGGATGTTTAATCTCAATGATGAACAATACGCAGAATTTATCGATATGCTGGATGCACCAGTCACAGCGAATCCGGCACTGGATGCACTCCTGGCGAGAAAACCGCAGTGGGAAAAGTAACAGCACCGACACCGCTCAACACGACACACATTCTTTCAGAGTTCCACTCCAGGGAAACAGCACTGGATGAATGGATCAAACACCAGGGATTGAAAAATCAATCCATCGGTGCAGCAAGGACGTTTGTGGTATGCAGGGAACATTCTTCACAGGTGGTCGGTTTTTACTCACTGGCTACTGGTAGTGTGACTCATGTTATTGCACCAAGAAGCCTTCGACGAAACATGCCTGATCCCATCCCGGTCATAATACTGGCAAGACTCGCTGTCGATGCGGGTTACCATGGTAAGGGCCTTGGCGCTGATTTACTTCACGATGCAGTATTACGCATCTGTCGCGTGGCAGAAAATATCGGGGTACGGGCCATCATGGTTCATGCCCTGTCTGACGCGGCAAAACAATTTTATCTGCATCATGGGCTTATGCAGTCAACCACTCAAGAAAAAACGCTTTTTCTCCGATTGCCTGGTATTGTTTAAACCCCCGCAAGCAACCTAGCGCTTGATTTTATCTAGGACATGACATCTACGGGCAGCATCCTTTTACCAGATCTCTGCTCATATCAATTCATACATAAATTTAATGTCTGCTTAGGGGACATTACAGTTTGGCGTTAACAGTCCAATGATGAATAATGCCTACCGGGATCTCATCTGTTATAGTGTGATTCATTGTTAACTTTACCCTCACGGATGTTGTAGTTCCGATCATGAAACATGTAAATTATTTTCGCTTAATCAAGCGTATAGCACTCAGTACCGTTATCACGATGAGCGCCGCTACTGTAGCGCATGCCGATGAGGTTAATATCAAGACCATGATCCCAGGTGTCCCGCAAATCGATGCGGCAGCATACATCCTGATCGATTACAACTCCGGCAAGGTGCTGGCTGAGATGAACGCCGATGCGCGCCGCGATCCAGCCAGCCTGACCAAAATGATGACCAGCTACGTTATTGGCTACACGCTGAAAGCCGGCAAGATCGGCCAGGAAGATCTGGTTACTGTGGGTCAAGATGCTTGGGCGACGGGCAACCCCGTGTTCAAAGGTTCTTCGCTGATGTTCCTTAGACCAGGTGATCGCGTATCAGTCGCCAAGCTGAGCCGTGGTATTAACCTACAGTCCGGTAACGATGCCTGCGTGGCGATGGCCGACTATGTAGCGGGTAGCCAGGATGCGTTCGTCAATCTGATGAACACCTACGTTAACAAGCTTGGCCTACAGAATACCCACTTCCAGACGGTACATGGCCTGGATGCGCAGGGTCAGTACAGTTCGGCACGCGATATGGCGCTGATCGGCCAGGCACTGATCCGCGATGTACCAGACGAGTACGCAATTTATAAAGAAAAAGAGTTTACTTTCAACAATATACGACAGATGAACCGTAACGGTCTACTGTGGGATACCAGCTTAAACGTCGATGGCATTAAAACCGGCCACACCGATGCCGCAGGATACAACCTGGTGGCTTCGGCAACTGCAGGCCAGATGCGTCTGATCTCCGCCGTACTGGGTGGCCGTACCTACAAAGGCCGTGAAACCGAAAGCAAGAAATTGCTGACCTGGGGCTTTCGTTTCTTCGAAACCGTCGCGCCATTAAAAGTCGGCAAAGAGTTCGCTTCTGAACCCGTGTGGTTTGGCAATGACGATCGCGTCGATCTGGGCGTGGATAAAGACGTCTACCTGACCATCCCGCGTGGCCGCATGAAAGATCTGAAGGCCAGCTATGTGCTCAATACCCCAGAAGTTCACGCTCCGTTGTCGAAGAACCAGGTTGTCGGCAACATCAACTTCCAACTGGATGGTAAAATCATCGACCAACGCCCGCTGGTAGTGATGAACGAGGTGAAAGAAGGCGGCTTCTTTAGCCGTATCGTTGACTGCGTCAAACTGATGTTCCATCGCTGGTTCGGATAAGAAGTGATAAGTGGTAACCGTCCAAAATTTTGTAACGTCTGTCACAAAATATGAAGGCCAGCCGAGCGAAAGTGTGCACTTAGCGCCTATCCAGTAGGCACACATTGTTACAGCCATGATCGCATGGACTGTACATGCACGCTTGCGTTAAAGATAGTTTCTCCAGGGGCCTTCTGCTAGCGAGGTGGCTTTCTCATCTGCTGACAGAAGACTGATATCTTCAGGCTTTATGTTTTGTGGTACAAATGGATTTCATCAAGGTAAATGGCACCATTAGAATCTTCAGCCAAAGATTCTAATGTGCTGTATTTTTTTCTGAAGGTTCACCCAAAAATGATTTTAATCCTTCTTCGCTCGTCATTAGGTTATCCTTCAAAGACAGGTGATGCCGCCAATTAGTTTATCTGGTGTATAATGCGGACTTTTAAGTATCCCTGTGACCAGCGTTACTGTTCCCTCACTGCCAGTCTGATGATGTCTGCCACTACGGGCGCACCCCGTCAGGGCATCAGATATTTCTCTGCGAATCATGTCGCCGCGCTTTTCAGCTTTCTTTTATCTATGAAGCCTCTAAGCCCGGCACGCAGGACAACATCGTCGATATGTCCTTTAATGTCCTTTAATGGTGCCAGTGTCCGTGATACCGCCAAAACGCTGAAAATCGGTATCAACACGGTCATTCGCATTTAAAAAAACTCTCGCCGTGTCGGGTAACCCCCTCTCCGGTCGCTCATGCTGATATAGCATTCATCTGCGCACTGGATTAACAATGGAGCTTTGTCGGCAGCAAGGCCCGACAACACGGGTTATGGTATGGCGATAACACAAAAAATGGCGGCGTTCTGGCTTATACATTTGGCCCGCGAACTGATGAAACCTGCCGGGAGCGACTGGCGTTACTGGCTCCCTTTACTGTCGGTATGTTTACCAGCGATGACTGGGGTAGTTATGGCAGAGCAGTCCCAAAGGATAACCTCTGACGGAAAAGATTTTTACTCAGCGTACTGAACGCAATAATCTGATATTGCGCACCCGCATCAAACGACTGACTCGCAAGACAATTTGTTTTTCGCGCTCTGTCGAACTCCACGAAAAGGTCATCGGGGCTTTCATTGAAAAATACCTGCTCAACTCATTGGAGGCATCACCTAATAAACGATTATTCCGGTAACAAACTCCTCTCCTGAGCACCCTGCACAGTACAAGTGTCGAGCCAGCAGTGAAACTTGATACTGCAAACAGATCCGCCAGATCGCTGATAGAGTATTGCCCGTTTTCATGCATCCAGCACAGATCTTTCAGTTATAAGCTGTTTTCCGTCGAGGAGAAAGCGAATATTCTTGCCCAGATTGATCAGGCAGATGTCGCCTGTAGCCTGGCAACACATCTTTTTAAGCGGGCAATACGCCCTTATCAGAAAAGAAACGAGCTCGATCTGGATGCGATAAATGCCGGGTTTACGCACTCATACTCATCAGACTAAAACCTGCTAAGTGACAACATGTTTGGTGATCCTCGCTGACAATTCCGATAACCGTTGAAACGAGTGAAATCGCCCCGATATACTGAATAATACTCACTCCCGCTCAAGCGGGAGTAACAATTTGTAGAGTTCTCAGCAGCAATGACAAATGAGTGAAAACAGCTTGAATGACGCAAGCAATACCCTATAGCAGCACACTGGAGCGCAAACATATGCAAAAAACCAAATTGAACGAACTGCTTGAATTCCCCTGCCCGTTTACCTACAAAGTGATGGGGCTGGCACAACCGGAATTGGTTGACCAAGTAGTTGAAGTGGTGCAGCGCCACGCCCCTGGTGATTATAACCCACAGGTTAAACCAAGCAGCAAAGGCAACTACCAATCTGTTTCCATCACCATCAACGCTACCCATATCGACCAAGTAGAAACCTTGTACGAAGAGCTGGGCAACCTTGAAATTGTCCGCATGGTGCTGTAAATCTGACATAAAGCCTGATTTATCAACCTGGAGCAGCCGATGGTGTGCTTGGGTTGCACATTTTGAACAGCTAAATGCTGGTCGCAGGTCAGGCTGCCCGATATAATAGCTTTCTCTTTCCGTAGCCAGGCGATAACTCTTTTGCAACCAGACAAGCTCATTTTGCGTCAGTTGGGGTTGCAACCCTATGAGCAGGTATCCCAAGCCATGCACACCTTTACTGACAGCCGCACCACAACCACGCCCGATGAACTGTGGCTGGTGCAGCATCAGCCCGTGTTTACCCAAGGCCAGGCCGGTAAGGCGGAACATCTGTTGATGCCAGGCGATATTCCAGTGATCCGAAGCGATCGCGGGGGTCAAGTGACCTACCACGGTCCAGGGCAGCAAGTCATGTACGTGATGGTCGATCTGAAACGCAGCAATGTTGGCCTGCGTCAATTGGTCACAGTCATAGAAGATACCGTGATCAATACCCTCGCCCATTTCCGCATCGCATCCTGCGCCCACCCGGATGCACCCGGTGTGTATGTCGGGGCGCAGAAAATCTGTTCATTGGGGCTGCGTATCCGTAAAGGCAGTTCATTCCACGGTCTGGCTCTGAATGTAGCGATGGATCTCAGCCCCTTCCAACGTATCAACCCCTGCGGTTACGCTGGCATGCAGATGATACAAGTCAGTGCGCTGGCACCCCACGTTGGCATTGAAGACGTACACCCAATCCTGGTACAGGAATTTGTTCATTTACTCGGCTACCAAACGGTCGAGCTTCGTAACTGGAATGTCCACGAATACCTATAAAAAAATTTATTTTCATATAGTTAAGCGCTATTTTTGCCTTTTCCAATCACATCAAAAACCAATAGTTGTGATCTAACAAATTCATATAGTTACATGATGGTTTTTTTTTAACCAAATCAAACAGCGATCGAGGTAAAGGATGGACGACAATTGCAATTTGACACGGTGAAGAAGGGAAACTATATTGGTTTTGCACCTGCAAAATCAGGGGCCGGGACTGCAAACCCGCCAGAGTTCACCGCGACATAATGACACGCCGCGAGCGTGTTTTTTTATGGCGCTATTCAGCTACATCTCAATGGTGAGCTGGATGGGGGCGCCGCAAGGCTCGCCGGGTGGTGACTCCGGTTTTGCAGCCCTGTTCAGCTCACCACCAACGAGCCTGCAAACTCTGGTGGTGAAAACTTAAAGTCACTGTCGGAGGTCAACATGACCACTCAGCTTATTTCTATCTTTGAAGGCACTATTGCAAACGAGTCCACTCTATTATGCGATGCTCGAGAGTTACATAATTTTCTTTCCGTGGGTAAGCGATTCGCATCTTGGATCACTGAACGCATATCTGAGTATGGATTTGTTGAAAACCAAGACTACATTTTGATTTCCCAAAATCGGGAAACCAAACTTGGCCGTGGTGGTGATCGTCGTAGCAAGGAATATCGCCTCACCCTCGACACGGCGAAAGAGTTAGCCATGGTCGAACGCAACGACAAAGGCCGTCAGGTGCGCCGCTATTTCATTGAGTGCGAAAAACAACTACGACAGAAAGAAATGCCCACTAACCCACCAGCGGAAGCGGAAGAAAAACTTACCCTCTCAATCACCCGCTCGGAATTATGCTCACTCTGCTGGGTATGGGCAGCAGCCGAATATATGCGCGAAACAATGTACGCGACCTACCCGGCGCTGGAAGCGATACAATCCTCGCTAGCTCCAACATTCTACTCAATGGGATCTGAATATCAGCTAACGCTCGAAGCAGGAAGAAAAATATTGGAAAGAGAAACGCGGTCGTTAGATCCACATCCATATGCTATAGAGGATGCAAATTGGCGATCTGTTTTACCACGATTGAGAGAGGGCTGGCCTGTGTTATAGGCTGTAAAAGGTCAGGGTTTTGATAACTTATTTTGATAAAATTTTATAACCGTTAGCCTGCGAACAAAATCCAACATAAAAGACCCAGTCCCTAATTCTGTGTAACTGCCAGCGTATTAAAGGTGATCGCTCAGGCGGTCACCGAACTCGATAATAAAACGACTCATCGCCAGCCGCCAGTTCTGGATCGGCATACTCCATTTTTTTGACGCATCCTTAATCGCCAGATAAATCACTTTCCGCACTGAGTCGTCTGTCGGCAACACCTTACGTTTCTTTATCGATTTACGGATCTCGCTGTTTAGCGACTCTATCGCATTCGTGGTGTAGATAGCTTTCCGAATATCAGGCGGGTAGCCGAAGAACGTATTGAGATTTTCCCAGTGCGCACGCCAGCTTTTGCTTATC
>WHPZ01580755.1:0-11392 GCA_016617965.1 Macrosiphum rosae
ATGGACCAATCATGACCACTATTATAGCTCACGATTGAATAATTTAATGTTTAATGATTGTATAATATGCTACCCATCAGCATTTTTAATCATAAACTTTAATATAGAAGTCTGATGTTAATTTAGACACGCGTGTAAAAAGTTCAAAGGTTTCACCAATAACAATAAAAATGACAATAAACCATGTTTATAGATTATATAATATACAATAACAAAAAGTTTAGCTTTAATCCCGAACTATTTTATAAGTTAGAACAAAATGGAGAAACGTTGTTTGACACCATAGAACAGATAATATTAAACGCTATTTATTTCAAAATGTCATTGTTTACTATCTTTATGCCACGAACAAAAGCTACGTCTTATTTTGAAATTTGTTTTGTGTACAAATATTTAATTATAAAAATGTTGTTCATTAGTCAATCTATAGTCAAAATTACATTTTCGTTCGTCACATCATAATAGTTGGACGCGTTTCATTTTAAACCTACTATAAATGAAAATGAACAGTCTTAGATAAAAAATGAAGTATAAAATTAAAATAAGTTAAAATTACATATATTTTATTAAGCTAATTAATCGAAAACTTAGATGTTTATACCTACTGTTTTAAGTTTCAGGTTTTAAAAGTAAACTGTACCATTCGACCATCTGTATACATAATGCATTTAGAAAACAATTTTTAAGTCGTTGTTGTTACTTGGAAACCCTATTCGTAGAAAGTCTATTTCTATTAACAAATAACAAAAAAAAAAAAAAACAACAAAAACTAATCTATCTTTGGTATATTATATTATATTGTAGGTAGAGAGTGAAATGTCAATACGCCATATAGATAGTTACTTATCGTAAGACGTGCGATGCAATAAATATTCGCCAGTATACATATAGGTACAAGAACGGGAACGATGTTTTGGATTTTTTTTTTATACGCGACCGCATATGTATGCGTATATAAGTCTATGTGTTTCGAGTTTAGACTTCAGAGGGATTTTCCGGGAAATTAAATCTATTAAAAACGCGGACGGAAGATTCGTCTGGATATCTATTGGCATAATATGTGTGTACGCGATGACGGGTGGCATAATGCCGAAGCCCGAGGCTGTGATTGGCCGTCTATAGCGGGCGGGCGGAGCGGTGGGGAAAATAATCAGCAAAAAAATGAAAATCCAATTCAACGGTGGTCTATTTTCCTTCCCCTCTGCCAACTCACACACTTGCGCCTGAATCACGCCACATTGAGTGTTTGTCGAACACCGGTGAGTAAATGTAGTAGTACTATGTAGTGTTGTTTTAAGATCCACAATTATTATTATTTCATTCCGATAACTACCCATATTCATTATATAACGAAGGCAATTTAACGACATTTTAGGAAAAAATACATAAAATTAAAACATCGATTAAAAATGACTTGCAGGTGATAACATGTACAGTCACTATACTCATTACTGTTGATGGATGTTGCGTAATCATGAAATCATGTTGAACATTCATTAAAAAATATTATTATTACGTAGATGTGTAAATCGGCATCCTACTACTTTGAATACTACTTATATCTACTTCTAGAGTTAAAATACTTATTGAAAAAATACAAAAATAATCAAATTTTTAACGTGCGTCTCATGACTCATATAGCGTTTTTAAGGTTTACGTTAAGTAAGTGGTTAGATAAATATATGGTGATAGTTCATTTTTAAATTTGTACCTTTATAACCTACCTATATATTATATTTTAATACTTATAACATTTTGTTCGAAGGAGATGTCAAAAAAGGTTAGAAAACTCCTAGAGACATCGATATCTTTAATTTTCATATTAATAGTTTTAATGATTACTCTAGAATAAGTTGTTGTAGCTGATCTACATAAATGCTTTAATTCACCTAATATAGCCTCTCTTACATGTCAACGCTTTGTTGCATTTGTCCAAATAGGTTGTAACTGCTCAACTAGGTTAAAACTGCCCAACTATATGTTACAACTGACTAACTAGGTTTCAACTGCCCCTACTGGAGTGAGCAGGCTGCAGGCACAGTGGACAATCATTAATCTTTAATGAGGCTGGAGCGTATCATATTTTAAGTAGTATCTAATATTTAAACGATTCATATGAATGTACATTTTGGCTATGTCTATGTGTGAGTAGTAAACGAACATTAGTGTGTATTTCCTAAAATCGCTGTCATGCCGCGTCGGGCAACGCCGTCCGATGCAACTCTCGCACACGCACTCATATGTAAATAATTTACAAAAAATGAATTATATATTCTTGTTTGCATAACTATAAAAACTACTAAAATATTGGGAGTAAAATAAACATATCTCCTGAAGTACAGTAATTTCGAAAAAATGGTTGACATTTTAAGCTTCTAGACAATGTTCTTCATGAATCAATTGTTTGATTTAAAATCAGTTGTGCCCAAAATAAATACAAATGTAATGGAATTATTTCAAGGAAATTAAAAAAAATAATATCTTAATTCGAAGGTCATTTAAAATTGAAAATTGAAAATCGACTTCCTAAAAATGTTTTGTCAAATAATTCACACATATTACATAATATATTAAAATTTAAAATCGGACATTCCGAAGTATGCGTGTAATTTACCACTGCTTATTGGTCAAAACCGTATGAAAAATGTATGTGCTTCGATCCCCTTAAGGCTTAATTAAATTATAATAATACCTATACCTATATATATTATTATTATTAATATTATTTTTTGCAATCATGAGCTATTTTTATCCACCGTCCTCTATATTTTACCGACTATATACCGTGTTACAAATACTTTTTTCACTGCTGAAAATTATATAAACGACCGAATTAGGTATATCATATGATACGCTCTTACAAGAAAGTGTCATCTCCGCGAAATTTCCCACTTGTCCCCCTCGAGGCCCAGCTCCTCCCTTCAAGTGCACGTAAAAAGTTGGCCATTATTGCTAAAAATACAATTTAATCAAAGGTATACTACAGCACACAAGATAGTTGCGTCAAGCGAATTTTGCCACCGTATAAGACACACACACACACGCACGAATATAATATGCGCAGGATTCTCGGTGACGGTGGCGGCGCAGCGTATAACAAGCGCGCGGCGTCGGTCCGAGCTGGCCCCGCGACAAGGCCACCCGACCACCGCGGCGCGTCTATATAAACCTTAGGTTGGGGCCGCCTCTGCGTACACGCGACCTGTCTCTGGCGTGACCGACGTATAACGCTCCAGCGGCATTCGTCTGCTGAGCCCGTCCGCCACCGTTGCGCGCTCTCATCTCTCTTCGAGCTTTGCACGCCGCTCCGCACTTAGTCGAAAAAAATATTTATAACATATTTCGGTAAAACCCAATAACAATATTCTATAATAATCATATAATATTAATATTATTAATCGCGTACGATTTATATACCGGTAAAACCGCAGTCGTCCGACGGCCAAGTCGCCTGGCCGTCCTATACGTCTCGATTCGTGGGGGAATGCCGTCCGGACGCCGGAACCGCAGAACGCGTACGCTCTCTGAACGACTGAGACACTTGTTGCAGAGTATCCTGGAACTCTACGAACGCGCGTCCGCAGCGTATCACCGGATGCGAGCAGGGCCCGTACATCCGGAGAATCACATATTGGATCGGCTGCGTTTCACCTCTTGGCAATCTCCGGTGACAGGCCGTGAGAGGCGCATGTGGGACCGCCGGACGAGGGATTAGAAACGACCGGTCGGCCGAATTGGGCTGACCTGCGCCGCCGCTGGGAAGCGGAGGCAACGCGATTGTCGGACGCGCGACAACACCGCCAAGCGGCACGGGACGACGATTGGGAGGGCTACTGCAGACGACGACGATCACGACGACAGCGAGGGTGACGGAACCGACGACGAGGAAAACGGAGCCGACGATAAGGACGAAAAGGACAAAAAGGACGACGACGACGACGATAGTGGCGGCGGTTACTGGGAGATACAAGTCTAAGACCATCATGGACTTTACGTGTTTGATGTGCAAAGTTCGCGAAATTTTCGTGATCTACGTCAAAATTCCCAACACGTCGTTCAACTTGCTCGTCTCTATTGTTCAACGCGATCAAACCATATACGCGCTCGTGAGTATACCTAAATGTAATAATAATAATGATAATGAATAATAATTACTATGATGATATTGTTGTGATATTAAATGAGTATGTGACGATCGTTACATAGGTCGGGTTTCCGGCTCAAATCAAGGTGAATAAAATATTCTTGTCGAAAATATTATTTTATATAGTAAACTGAGTATATTGTAACAGTTATAAAAATTTTAAATATGTAGGTAATCATATACCGAAGTGGCAAAGTTTGTCCTGTTAAAAAATAAATAACTTTCGAGTATAACTTATTGTAATGCATGAACGCAAAAAATGCGTAATCGAATAGTTTTAAAAATATTTGGAAAGGGTAGGATTCTTGTTTTGGTAAAATTAACATATAGGTACCAAAAATAAAATGTTTTTATAAAATATACGAACTAATAATTTTTATTTCTCATCATTCGACAGTCAATTTATAATATATATTTTTACCAATTTACTTCTAAATATAAAAAAAAAATAACTCTAAATTGTTTCTATTAAGTCCCCGGATGTTGTAAAGTAAATTGTTAAAAAAACATTTAAATAATTTCTAAGACAACCATTTATTTTATTTACTCTTGAAAAGTAAAAAAAAAAAAAGAATTAAATTATTCTATAATTATTATTAAGGATCGGATTTTTCCTTTCAAAATTAAATTCAATAACATGTATTTCTATGATACGTTTATCAGCCAATGAGCCATATAATTACAAACGAAATATTTTCGATGGCGAAACACGAACATTTCACTTATTTCTATCGATAATGTAGTAGGTAAATATGGCTAATGTTATACTATTAAAGACATTTTCGAAATTTTCGTAAAATTCATTATAAAATTATGCAAGATTAAGTACATTTAATGAAAAAACTAAAAAATGTATAATATTTAGAAAGAATAAAAAGAAATCAAGTTTTCTAAATTACTGATACGAAACGAATTTATAAAAAATAATTATTATCTTTTTATAACATTCGACACCAACAAAGCATTTGCTAAAAATTCGAGGCAATATTAATATTAATATAATTTATTTGTCAATAATAATATAATATAAATATAACATAATATCATGTCATATAAAATTAGTGAAATAATATTAGATTCAGAAGTAGAATAATAATTGTAGAAATGTATTATATTGTAGACTTTATGTCAATCTAAGAAGTAAATGTCTATATTAATTTCTTTGATTGTTCCAATAGTATTATCCAAAAAAAATATTTATAATAATATGCAACACGTTAATATGTAATTTTGAACCCTTCTATTAACACTTTTATTAAGTACACATTTAGCTACGTTCCAACCCTAACAAAACATTTGTGTGTTTATGAACTTTGAACGTCTAAACTGTCTGGTACTGAAAAATAATGTTTAGGTACCTATACAAATTAATAATAATATCCTCAATTATGCCTTCAACAAATACTGGTATTTCAATTTCAATTTTTTATTGATGGAGAGTGAATGCTTTAAATAGAAATGTATGTAGGACGTAGGTGTACAACAAAATATTGATTCAGGTTTCGGAAATAATTAGGTAGCTATTAAAAGATAGAATATTATAATATTCTGCATTAATATCTGTCGTGTATTATTCTATAACCATAACTATCGCAAAATTGGTAAGTACAGGGAAATTGAAAAAAATAAATAATCATAGCACCCCGAGTTTTCTAACAAAATTCAAAACGAACGAATTTACCACCGCGTTGTAAGTATTTTAAAATCAAAAAAGCTGGCCAAAGCCCAAAAGTCCATACTCCAAATATATATATATATATTTTTTTACCTAACAATTTCAAGTAGTCAAGTTCCCGTCTTACACCACTATAATATGATAGCACCAAAAAAGTTACGGAAAATAATGAATTATTTGAAATATTTAATGTCGAATGTGTAAGTATTCATTATTTTATATGACTTAGATAAATTATGGAATTTATAATACATTGTAATACATGTAAAACATTTTGTAACTCTTATTACTTTATTGACATTATTCTTCAAATTTTGAATTCTTGTCTTTTATTATAAAACAATTAGACGTTAAAATTAAACATAAGTCCATATTAAGGGTCTTAAATAACTATCACTATAGAGATACTACCTATATTACTTATCTAATCGTGTCTATAAGATAATGTAACAATTAGTTACATTTATCCAGAAGACTTCCCTTCCATTTATATACCAAATTAAAATACACATTCTATGCATAATATTGTGTTAAATCTAGATTAAATGTAGATTATAGTTGAACAATTATATTTATGATATCTAAATCTGTGTTTATTTAAGAAAACTATACTACCTAAATATTATTATGTTTATCGAAATCGAAAATATATGAAATGTATAAACAAAAAAAAAAGTTAACGTAATGGTTATATATGTCATTAATGGTGGAAAATCACAGTAACATAATATGACATCAATAAATTTAATTGATGTTAAAAAAAATAAAGTACGTATATTTTGGTTTTGGCCAGCTGTTTTCGATTTTAAGACACTATACGTCGTCTTGTTATTATTTGCCGCAGTTGTATTACGCAAGGGAGAATGGTATGGTTTAACAAGAGACTAACAGACAAACTATACACTTAAATGATTTTACTTGAAAACTTGAGTACACTGATGACAGTGGTTTTGTGCAATTTTTTCAGTCAGTTTGCGTTTTGCAACTTTTGATGCGTCGTCTCAAGAGCCGTGCAGCATGCCCCAGTAGCAGAAGTAGCAGGAAAATTCCAAAAAATAAGACACTACCACTTCGAATGATCCGCCGCAACCGCTTTATTAAAGTTAGTTATTTCATGGATTATCTACGCTATAATATCGATGTATTATACAAACAAATGTTTGTGCGATATACGTACACTAAGTTGCGTTCACGTGGTCGGCTTGTTAAAAATCGTAAGCTATTTGCACTCTTCTACTTTTTCAGATAAAAAACCACTGATGATTACCCATTCTCAGATGGTACTCCCCCCTCTAGGAAACACAATAATATATTTAAACAAGTTGATTAAAAAAAAATAAAAACTTAAATTAATTAACCCCTATATACATTTTACATTTAATAATTATATAATTATATTAATAATATCATTGCTTTAATATCATATTTTTGCTTTTAGTAACGCTTTGAGAGCACTATGGGTAGGTACTTAAACAATATTTAATACTTTTAATCCATAATATATAGGACATTAGTCAATTTAGATTGCTTCGCGTAGTTCATTTAAATTTTATTTGAGAAATTATCTAGATGGTTATAACTTATAAGCTATATTTAAACCTTATAAATTACATATTAGCGTTATAGTTATTATTATAATAATTTAGGTTATTTAGTTATTATGCCTAAATGGCTTATTTTAGTGTGTATAGTATATTCCATAAAAACAAACGTAGTTTTATTTAAGAATTAAAATATTAAACAATACTACAAATTACTACAGATCTTATTTAAAAATATTATTGGAGGACATTTGCAATACAATTGTAATTGTAATTATTAGGTATTTAATGGTACACGATCTTCAGTTCAAATTAATATAATATATACTATACAATTTTATTTTATTTACTATATCAAAGGATCAAACTAAAAAATATAAATTTGATATTCGGAAACCTAAAAATTAAAATCTGTTTTTAATCAACTTAAAAATTGCTCATTCCTAAATATTCGGTATAAGTGAACGTCCAATTTACATTTTACATGCGCTCAGTTGGTTAATGTTAATACACGTATTTATATCAAAATAATGTACAAACTTTGCAACATATTTATTTATACAGTGCCTATATATTATAATAGTCGATTCTGTCAAAAGTAAAACTCTCATTTTATCAAAATATATTACCGTTTTTGGATTATTTTATTTTTTACAACATTAATATCTATGGCAGCAACATTTTTGAAAGAAAAAATGTTATTTTTACTATTATTGTTTATCGTTTTAGTTTTTAATCATTTTTACTACTTTAATTACGGCATTTTTAACTTCATATTCCAAAACGAAATATTTTTCTGAGAATTAAAAAAAAATTAATAGTTAATTAGTACTGAAAGTTTTGATTATCGGAGTAGTGAATCAATATTGCGTGGTATATCCCTGCGTCACTCCCAAACTACATGAAAAATATATTTCCTAAAACTTTAATAATTTTCTTAAAAATGAGTGTTTACTTTTAAAAGAACTTAAGAACCACATATGTAAATAATATCTCATACCAATTATACTTTAAAAATATGTGTGACATAATATATATACCTAATAAGATTTAAGTTGATGTTGTTGTATTTTATAGTATTGTCATATTGTCGAAATAAACTAATATATTTAACACAATAGAAATGTGTAATCAACAGTTTTCAAACGTGATTTGTCTATATACCTATTGGCTATTACATTTTAATCGGCATAAATGTCTCTTGGTTTTTGCAAGTGATAATTTTATAAAGATGTATTGAAGTACTATATTATGTTTATATTTTTGGTGTCTGCTATCACTTTTTGGAACAGTGAAAATACAACTTCGAAGATACTTTTTAGTAGAAAATTGGATATATTATTAATACTTGAGGGAGTGGGGGACAAAAAAAAAAAATTATGGATAAACGGAAATTTGTATGGAAGACTGTTCTTGACAAAATGGTTTTTTTTTTTTTTGAAACTATAAAAATAAATAAATAGAGGCTTAAGATTACCCCACACATGCATATTATGTTAGACGGAGAATCTTCCAAATGTTTATCATAGTAAATATTAACTCAGTAGATAATACAATTTTGTATTCAATTATCACCAAACCTAAATGTAAGGATAGTATAACAAATATTATTATCGCTCTTTGGTATTTTACGACATTTTAACATTTAAGCAAGTATGAACATTTTTATATTTTAATATTTGATATACTCATAACTCAATTGGAAATTAAAATATCGTACAAAACCAATGATGGAGCACAGATTATGTTTTACCTTTTAAGTATGATAATAGGTTAATTTGCACTAGTATCAAAGAAAACCACACAAATAAAGTTCTACTGAACTATAAAGTATTTGATATGTTTTATATTTTACATTTCGTTTTAACATTTTCAACATTTTTTAGACTTTTCAAAATATTTTGGGTCCTTTTTGATATTTATAGATATTTTAAATATCCTCTTTTTAGATTTTGAGCGGAGCTATAAATATATTGATTTTACAATGAAGTGTGATTTTTTTAATTTTTAATTTTTTAATTTTAATTGTTTAAAATTTGTATTTGTGTCTGTCACCTTTTAGGTCAGTAAAAAAATTTAGGTCAAATGTTTTTGACAAAATCGATTTGATTTTTGGTGTACTTAACTCTAAAACAAATTATCGTAATTTTCACTGAATATTAGGAAAATGTTTCTTTTTAAATCTATGATTTGAAAATTGAATACAAGATTCCTCATAAGTGTGCGTCTTACGTTTGAAGTTTAAATTTTTACGACATTGGATATTTAATTGATTTCTCATGCAGCGAATTCCTAATTTAGTTATAAATCAAATACCAATAACACATGTTGTGTACATTTTATATTTTTATCAACTCCTATAGTCTTATACTTAATAAAATTTTCAAAATACTTTGACTAGTTTTGAGCTGTTGAAGGATATTTTCAATGTTCATTTTTTTAAATTTTATTTTCTATAAATGTCAATGAAATTTATTTGTTGGGTCAAAAAACGTGAACATTTAATACAAGCTTCAACTGATATATTGTTTCAATAGCAGTTAAAAAATATTAAAATAAATGGCACAAGTTTTTTTATATACATTTGAAGTTCTGTTTTTGACAAAATTTATCAAATTTAAAATTTAAAACAATGTTCCACGTAAGTAAGTGATTCTGACCAAAAATCTGAAATATATAAAAGCCAGTTTATTTATATAGTTATTTTATGTTCAAATTTGGATTAAATTACATATAAAATAACGATTTTAGTTATTTTGTTGTAATATTATAATGTTAATTCAACTTAGTGACTACCTTATTAATAATAAGTAATAACAATAAGTATAAATACAATGTAAAATATCCACACTGACAAACCGTCCTCGCTCAGAATCGTTTTTCGTATACAATGATATTATATCGTTGAATTCAAATTTAATACCATCCATTATACAGTGACCTACTTTTAACCTACTGTACAGCAAAGCGACATCCACTTACCCACCTTTTTTAAGTTTATTTTAATTATGAATAGTATAAAGTTTGTTTGTGAGTATAACAGCTTTAAAATGCAATACAAGGTTCATTATGACCTGGGTTTGAAACCGATTGAGAAAATTTCTGTTTCGGTTTCGATTTTGTATACTTACTGGTTTTTATTTTTTTCGATTTGGTTTCAATTTTTCAATACCAGTATTAGGAAATTTCGATTTTTGTTTCGATTTTGTATACCTGTTCCCAATTTTTTTCGGTTTCGGTTTTGAATTTAAGTTTCCATTTTTTTCAGATTTTGTTTTAGATTATGTTTTTGGTTTTAGTTTTTAAACGGTTTATCTGCATTATCATTATATTATTATAATGACCAGGGCTTGAAAGCGAAAATATGTTTCCCGATTTCGATTTCGGTTACGGATATCGGTATTTATTTTTTCTGATTTCGTTTTTGGTTTTGAATACTGGTTTTGAATTTTTCCGATTTTGATTTCGGTATTGATTACCGGTATTGGTTTTTTTCGATTTGGTTTTCGGTTTCAGTATCGATTTTTAACGGTTTTAAACGGTATTCAAAATCGGTATCAAATATCAGTTTTAAACTCTTAATTTATAAGTTGTTCTTACCACAAATTATAAATAAGAAATCGCGTAATCGCGTAATCACAATATAATTTAAACGAAAACTAACAATAATTTAGTAATTTAGTACCGGCGAATAGGCCGAACTGCATTATTGTTCCCAACAAGCTACTATGATACATTCTTTTATTAATTATCAGAGAAAAAAGATGAATGGTTAATGAGACAAGGCGATGGTTTTAGATAAAAAATGATAAACTGAAAATGTCCGTAAACAGCTCAAAAAGAGTCGAAATATTTTCAAAATTGTACAGTGTATAGGAAATGATAATCTGAACATTCAGTGAAATTTTCATGTATCTATAGTTATTCTTTTTTGAATTACAACAAAATAAAGAAATCGCTACATGAGAAATCGAGTGAATGTCCAATGTTGTAAAAATTTGAATTTCAAACGCTCATAAAAATTTAATTTGA